>CAUYQU010067553.1:0-146881 GCA_963574635.1 Cheracebus regulus | reverse complement strand
AAATTTATGTTTTTTTTGCCCAAATTAATTTAAATTTTTTTAAAATAAACGGGCCCCAACTTCAAAAAACTTTAATTTTTATAAGCCTTTTTTTTTTTTTTTTTTTTTTTTGGTGACACGATGCTGCATTCTAAAACTTTTATAGTTTTAGACTATGTATGATGTGCTGTTGTAATTTCCATCCACCGTAGGATAGAGTTAAAGGCATTCTTTGCAGGCATATTTCGTATGCCACTGTTTTTTGAAATGTGAAAAAAAAAACGTTGGCATACTTAGTTATTTTTGGACAAGCTACACTTCAAGCTTGTTTTTAATGTTAATTTGATAGTGTGTGTGTGTGTTTTTTTTTAAAAACAAATCAAGAAGCTGAAAAATTTTTAGGATTGTTGGTGCTTAGTAGACTTGATAACTATTTTAAAAATGCGTGAATTTAGTAAAATTCTTTTTTTCTCACTATGCATGTGTAAATGTTTGTAACCTGGCTTCCCTCTTCTCCAGTGGTATAAAGAATTGTGCCGCTTCAAGGTTTGGGTCTTTTTTCCTCCAGTAAAAATGTTGGTACCTTATTTGCTGTTTACATTAAAATGTGACATTATATGTGGCAATTCAAATATTTTGCTAGCTGCCTTGTTTGAGGAACACCATTAAAGAAGAAATACGATGTTTGTCAAAAATGTATCAAAATTCAGCAGAATCTGGGACAGAAAACTACCCCTGTTTTTCATGTCTTTCGATTCTTCTAAAATACCCCTATTGAACTTGTACACAGTATAAAATTTAAATAGCCATCTTAAATATTCTACCGTCTAAAAATGGTTTTGAATGAATTTTGGTAAAATCCAAAGGAGAATGTTTACCCTCTTGAAACTGATGGTCTTGTCACACATTTAAAGCAATATGTGTCCTTATCATTTTCCTGATTTAGTAATACTACTTTTATATTTCAGAGATACCTTGAAACTACAATATCAACTTAAAAAAAAAAATTAAGATGAGGCTGGGGAACCTTTCAAATGAATGCAATCTTCCTGATGATCCCTTCAAAAACAGGTTTTTGAAAGACCACTTTTAATAGTCTATCCTATAATCAAAGTACATTTTTTAAACCAGGATGAAAAGTGGCAAGGATAAAGAAAAATTACTGACATTTCTTCAATGACTGGAGTTTAGTTTATGTTGGCCAGCTACAACCCCTTTTAATCCTCAGACAATGTGGGATAAAAGAGTGCCTTTGGTTAATGGTTAGCAAGCTCCAGGATGAACGCCGTGTGCCTCTTTTATTCAGCTCTACTTTTCTGCAAAGAGTGTGGTTTATTTATGTGTGGCTTTGTGTTACAGGCTGTGGGTCTCTGTGTAAGGTGGCAGACATAGACCTGTAAACTGCAGACGTGTTAACGGTTAGCATAAATCACAGTTGGAAAACTGAGCCAGCAAGTTACAGCACCACACTTTCTCTGTATGATGTCAGATCACCACATTTAGCAATGTCAGATTTTACTCCACATACTTTAGTAAGGGAGAAAAGAAGAAAAGGTTTTGCCACGTAGCTATGTACTTTTAAGTCTATGACAAAACCCAAGATGTAGTCCAAATGAAAATTAGATCTCTTTGATTTGAGGGTGTTATGGAAAATAATTTTCCATCAGTGATTATCCAACCCCCAGCCCCCAACATACAGGACTACAATGCAAGCTAGATAAATGTTCAAAAGCATTCTTACAATATGAAGACAGAATTGTCAAGTCAGGGCTTTCAGGTAACCCTTTGTCATGAGGTAATTGCCTAATTTTCTGTTTTCTATACTTGAATCTTTAAAAAGCAATTTTTAAATTATTTATATTTATATTTAGTTAAGGGTCATGGGGTCATGTGTGGACCCCATCACCTTATATAAATATGTTGCTGGTGGAAGCTTTGGATAAGGAAGCTATTCAGTTGTCATGACATCTTTGTTCTAAGCAGTTATTTCTAAAAACTAAAAATAATAGCTACTTATTGGCCCACCACTCTGCTGTGAGTATATATATGAGCGCTCCTCATTCCCTTACCATTTCCATAGCCAGTTAAGGATTCAAATATTGCTTTCTTCTGATACTTTTCTTAGATTCTGCATCAAATGCTTATTTTGACTTACAACAAGCTTACTCTTCCTCAGCATTATGCAATGCCATCTTTCTCACTGTGCTTTAAAGAACCTGCTCTTTATGCATAGTATCTTATAGCATTTTGAGCAAGTCTTCTGTAAGAATCATTGCAAGTTTCCATCAAAACGAGGCATGTCATCTGAGTACAGTTGATATTCTTTGGGTATTACTTGAGTAGTATTAGCAAGTACCCATAAATCAGATTTAGGAAACATAATTTGTATACTAGGTTCAACCCTTATATATACATATATATGTATAGTATATGTATATATGTATATAAAATTTTTTTCCAGAAAACTTGGTGGTAGCTCTCAGATAATAGCAAGTATTACCAGCTTCCATTTTCTTCAGATTTTTTTCTAAGTGAGGTGAATTGTTCACGTCTTTTTACATCTTTGTCCTTTGTATCACTCTGAAGTTTTTTTTCTTTCCAGAATATTTTGTTTCATTTTTTAATTTTAGTGCTACTTGAGATGTTCTTTTTTTTTTTTTTAACCTTAAAGGCATTATTTTGGATGACAGAGTTTGTAAAGTAGAGCATTCATGCTGAAAAATTTCATGATCTAAAAATATTTTGTTATGATTTGAAGAACCTCATTCCATGTAGCATGGATATTTTCTGGTGTGTTTTTAAAGGGGGTTTTGGTTATCATTTGGGCATATGCTTTGCCAAATTGTTACAGCAGAACTTTGTTTTTGATTAAGCAGTAGTTAATTATTGACCATTTAAACTAACATGACCTTAATTTTCCTTTCCTCACACAGATAGGCTTTCTATCCAGGTCATTTTTTTTTAACATGTAAAATAACAAACTGCTTTATGTAGATTTTTTTTTTAATCATCAGATTTTAGAATAAGTTTAGGTTCGATGTAAACATCAACTGGTCTTTTCAGTTCAGAGAACTGCAGAATAAGTAAAATAAGCAGAATTCCCACTGAATAAGCATTACCTAATTAAACATAGCAATTTCCAAGACCTATTTGTGAAAATACTCTCCTTTTTTATGGAGGCATTGGAGTTGCTGAGAAAGCTAACTGAATTTCCTGACTTTGGGATAATTAATATATAGTATTGTGTTGCTCTCGTGTAGTTGATTTTATGCGTTTAATATTTTTCATCTCAAGAGCAAAGCTGCAGACGTAACAGATGTATCTCTAGCCCCCTTAGCTAGAGCAAGCCACCTTGGTTAAGAGGCTGTGAAAACAATTTGAAGATAAATTTTAGTATTTCAACCATTGTTATTAAGAAAATTAGACTTACTGAAATACTCATTTAAAAACAGACACCTACTATAGCATTGTTTTATAGTGGAATTGTTTTTAAAAAGGGAATCCCAGAAATAATCTATAAAAATGCAAGATTAAAACTTTAAATGTATTGAAGGATACAAATTGGTGCTTTCAAATGTTATGTAGGCTAGCCATCATTTTTCCCTGCAGCTCCTCAATGGTAGTAATTTGTCTTTTATGATTTACCAGGCATTATTTCTTGCTCACCATCCCCTTAACATATTGAAAATCCTTAATTTCTACTGCCACGCTGTATGTTTTCCTGAATCACAAGGTAAATGTCTTAATGGATCTGTCTCTGCTCTTTGCCATCTACGGTCAAACTGTCTAAAAATTAGAATAGGTAATATTCTAAATATGAATTCTTGTTCAGAGTATCACTTAGTGGCGTTAATCACTTATAAAGATACCATCTTGAAAGAGTAAGTGGCAAGTTAGCGTTGAAAGTGCTCATTATGATACGCGCGCCTCACATTTCCCATCTGCTTGAGGATGGACATTTCTTGGCTGAGACTTTAAAGCTGCTAAATTCATACTTACTGCTTTCATACCTGTTTCATTAGTAATGGCAAGACCATTGTTGCAAGGAGTGAATCTCACTAAACACATTCTGTTATTACTTTAAACTAGACTATGAGATTCAAGAGATTTAAAAACAATTTTAATGTAACATTTAACATTTTTGAGCCAGTTGAAAGTGTCTACTTTGGAGTAGACTTTAAGGAAACAGTCACCGGAGTTTCTAAAAGTCTTTTGGAGGGAGGTACCTAATAGAAGAATCTAGACTTAGAAATGTGAACTGTGGTGAAATCGCAAACCCAGTTCTGCAGTGGTAGTCTAAAGCGTCTAAAACTGGAGTGTTAAGAAAACCCAGAGACATTCATATAGTTTCAGTAATCAGAGTATTAGACCAGACTTTATTTGCAATTTGTTCAACAGAGAGATTTTATTTTGATACAGATATTAAGCATAAAGCATAGTAAGTTTTATATAATTCTATGAGTTCATTAAACAATATTATGACATTTTCATTCTGTTCGTGGGGAGTCTTTTTAACTGTTTCTACCTCATATATGAGGTCTCTTCTGTATTTTACTTTGCATACTAGCATGTGATTGCCTGCCTTAGAACTATGTAGAGGAGGGGAAATCATTATTACCTTTTAAGAAATTTTTGATGTTATGAAGTAAGTGTTTTCATTAATACTTTTTTAATGTTTGAGAAGTAAAGGGGAAAGGGTGGCAAATTACATAGGTTGCAACACAGAGTAGAAGTCACATAGTACTATCTATTTACAGATCTGTCCTGTTTTAAGATCTTAGAATTGTGAACAGGATGGAGCAGTGGTTCTCAAACTTCAGCCAGTATCAGAATTGCCTCAAAGTCTTGTTAAAATTCAGATAGCTGGACCTACCCCCAGCATTTCTGATTTTGGGGCTGGAGCCTAATAATCTGCATCTCCAGCAAGTTTCCAGGCGGTGCTGATGCCGCCAGTCCAGGCACCACACTTTGAGAATCACTGGTCTGATTCTCACAGTGAAAGGCCCAGAGACCTTCAGAGTCTGAACATCTTTTCAACCCTACATTGATTTTCTCAGTGTAAAAAACTCATCTCTGGAGACATTGTTATAAATCTGGTGCCATGAGTGGAACAGTCGTGGAGAAAGGTCTCCGTAGAGCGACAGGCCCTTTGGTTTGGCTGCCACCCCTCCTTGTTCTCACCCCTGCTGGGGTCTCGGCTGCTCTTCCACAGTAGGGTGAAGGAGCTCTTTGGTTTCTAGGGTGAGTTTGGTGTTGTGTACGCTGCTGCCCTGGCTTCGGTCTGGAAGCTGTGCATTTGTTTGGTGTGGTTAAAGTCTATCTTGATCCATATGCATGGAAATGAGAATCCTGGAAAGAAGCCATCAGAATGCCACGAGAATGCACCTTGCATTGATCGAGGCACTAAGTGCAGGAGTCCCTGCCCTAAGATGGCAGTGGCACAGAGCATCGAAAACAATAGATAATCCCCAAATAATGTTTCCGTTTTTATGGTTATTTTTTTTTGGCGGGGGGAGGGTGATGAGGGCAAAGGGTTTGTTTTTCAAATTATGTGTTTCTCAGGTTAACAAAGTTATTTTAGATCCTCTGCCATGCCAGCAGGTGTTAGAGAGAGCCTGAAGTGTTACATATGGCAGAAAATAAATGTCTCTGATTGCTTTGCAACCTTTAAAAAAATCTATGTGTTTGCAAAACAGCCTAGGGGGATCTACCACCTACACAGCATGAATTACTCATGAGTCATAGGTGCACATGTATGAGCAAGTTATTTTTGAGAAAGAAACTGCCTATATTCTAAACCTGTCAGGTCTTTGGGTGTGTTTTAATTTATGTGTTGCTGTTTTAATATTCACTCTGGACTGCATCTGGGCGGGTATTGGGCTCTGCTTCTGGTTTTTAGTTTGGCATTGAATTTACTGAGATACTAGGAAGACAAAAAAAATCTATTTTTAAGGTAATAGAATACAGAATGACTTAGGTGTAAAAGTACACGTGAAGACCATCATAGAACGCACAGCTTTGGAGTTAAGACACAGTCTTTCTTAGTGAAAAGGCTCACTAACCTTTGGAGAGGATTGTTTATATTTTCAGCACAGGTTCCTCTATGCAGTCCCAACTTATAGGGGAGCTTTGGTTTATTTACACTTTGCTTTGCACGATAACCTTGTATGTGAAGACCTCTTTATATCTTTCAGTAGGTCAGAGGGCTCCTTGTCCTGGTTGAAGTCCCAAAGTGTCAGTTACAGTTGAGAAAATGTTTCTCAGCCTCCCCCTATACAGAGGAAGGGTCCTGGATTTTCATAAATCCAGACCATACCTGCTTCCTATAAATCCATGTATATGACATTGTACTGTACCTGATTTCTGTGCCAGTCATATGACCTGATTCTTTAAACCCCTTAAAGGTACTGGCTATATGTAGTAGTTGTATCCTAGGTAAATATGGTGACTAAAATACTTCTAAATTACAAAGATAATGAGTTTTGCATTTTATTAAAGGGTCCTGTTATTAGTGACACAAGATTTTTTTTTTTAATGCTTCATACCTATAGTTCTTACCTAAACCTGTTCAGCTAACTTCATAGATCAGTTAGTTAACAAATTCATACTGGGTCTGTTTTGGGAAGTCTTCCTGAGGGAAGCTGTACAAAACTGAAGTGGTCAGTTTTATCTTTCAAAGTACCAATTATATAGCCATCTAAATAAGCATAATTTATGGCAAAATTGAAACAATTTTTTTTTCTTTGCAGTAAATGATACCTCATCTAAGAGGCTCTAATACCTAAAGAGTTTATCCTTAAAAGTAAAAGTGACTTTGTACCATAAAATAACCCCAAAGCCACTCTCTGGGGTTTTTATTTTCTTCTTTGTCTTTTTCTTTTCTAACTTAGTTTTGGAATTATGTTAGCGACTTTGGTTCCATAAAACAAGTTTTCAACTTGGGGTCTACAGTTCTACAGTGTGGTCATTGTCTCAGCGAAGTTCTTTTGTTTTAAAAGATTCATGGTAACACAAAATGTATTTTACTGCTACAACTAAAATGTATTTATAATAAAATGCCTTTTTAATAATTTGGAGATTTGTTTATTATGTGTGTGAACTATGATTCTCTGCTTCCTTTTGCTCTTAAGATCAAAGATCTGACTGAAGTGAAGCACAGCACTTTGATTTTATTCCTAATATTAAATGGTAAATGAATGTAGCTGAGAACTCAATGTGGATTTGTAAAGTTGTAACTCTACTTTCCTGAAATTTGTGACTTGGCTTAAATCCCCAGACTTCAGCAGTAACACTCTTAAGACTTAAAAGTGTTACCTGAAAGTTTAAAGATCTCCAGTGGTCAGTGAGAAAATGAGCCCTTTTCAAATAGTCATTCAACATATATCTTACGAATTAAAAAAAAATTATCATGAATTACTCTTAACAAGTCACTTAGTTGTTAATGCAACCTGGAATTTATTTGAGAACTCATAAACCTAGTTTACAGCAATATATTATGTAGATATAATCATGCACTTCACAGTAATGCCTGACAAGCATTAGTTCAACCACCAAAAAAAAAAAAAAAAAAAAAGTGCTGGTTGTGCAGAAAATTGCCCTGAGTCAAGGTCTTGTTTTTCTTGGGGAAGTAATTCTTTGCATCTGCCATGATGCGATTTTGAGAAGCATTAGCAGGTCACAGAAGGCTTTGTGTGCCCTGGCTATTTTATTTTTAACATCCTATTAATGTGGCACCATAAATCTACTTGAATATACTGTGCTTCAAGTTTGTAAATGTTAAGTAGATGGGACGGTCAGCCTTTCCTAAGGACAGTGTACCATTTGTTCTCTTCTAGTGAATCCATTTTAAGCTAGGTATCTCACTTTGAGTTGAATTGATTTGATATGACATTAATCTAATCTGGACTTTAGAAAGAAAAACTTCTTTCCATATAAATCAAATGAATCTGGGGGACTCCTTGAGCTGCTCTCTGCTCTAGATGAAATAACCCAAGGCCCCTCTTTCAGTGGGAAAATGCAGATGTGACTGTCTCAGGTGTTAGCTCTATGCCATATTAATGCCCTATGAAGCATTTTTTCTGAGAATGGTATTAGTATGAAAGTTAGTGTGAAAATTTAATTAAAACAATCAATTCCTTTCATCTAAACTGCACGCATGAAGAGCGAAAGCTGGTTAGCAGAAGCAGTGCTGGGATGGAGAGCCGTGTGCACCTGACTTGGTTCAACTGGAACATCCAGGATTCTGTGGTTAGCTCTGAACAGCCAAAGAGCACTTAGTCTGAAATTGACTGCTGCTTGAGTTACAAAGTATTGTCCTAACAAATCAATTCCCTAATCGGTGGAAATCCTCTTAAGATTTGAAGAGCCCTGTGTTGATTGCATTGCCTCACTTACACTTCATGCTACCAACTGCAGCCAGTTCCCTTTCTGAAATAGATCAGATTGTCCCACTCTTGCTGAAAGGCCATCAGTAGCTCTCCATCACATCCTACATTTCTTAGCTGGACGTCAAGACACCCAAGGCTTGTTCCTGAGCATTGTACACACCAGCCTACAGCAGATCGGTCAGCATCACTTCCTGAACAAGCCCTTGACTCTGGCTGCTCGATTTTGTTTGGAGCATGCCCTTCAGCTCTCAGACTCCCATTCCCCAGGGATACTTATGAGTCAAGACTCAATTTCACCTCTCACACTACCCAGTTGGAATTAGCCCCTTTGTCTCTGTGCTTGCAATTAAGCTTTATACCTCCTTTATCACCATTGTTGTGTTATAGTTGGGAGTCTATGAGCTTTTGGGAAGCAGAGATCATGTCCTCAGACCTTAAAGCCACCCCTAGCAGCTCTGTGCCTGTTACATGGCAGGCCTTTGATGAACACTGCTGAACTGGATCTGGGGGTTTCATGGAGAGAAGAGCTTAAAGATGCTCTCCCCTCCCCTTGACATTCTTTGCCCACACAGTGTGGCCTTATGACAACACTTGGTGGGAAAGTGACGGCCTAGGATGAAGGAGGAGTAAACTGTCCTGTCCGGTGATGTCTGCCCATTCCACATGGTTCTCCGAGCAGTGGCAAAGCATTAGCATTCATGAGTTTGAGTATTTTGTGTCTTGCCTGGTGTCACTGTTAGAACCCTTCACTTGACAGCTTCACCATGGTTATGTCAGTTTTGATGGATGCTGCCTACTTTCACACATTCCGGTCTGTAGGCACATACCTGCCATGCAGCGTTCTGGGAATGTGATGAAATTCCCCCTTTGTCTGACGCTCTGGTTGATTTGAAATCCACAGAGGAAGGTAATTAAATTGAATAGAAGCTGCAGCTTGCAAAACCTATGATATTATCACACTCTTTGCTCATTAAAACTGCTGCTCTGCAAATTGATTTGAACCTTTGTTTCAGGAAGTTGTGCTGCAATTCCTTGAGAACAAAGTGGTACTGGCTAGGGGATCTGGAGGAGCCAGTGAAGGACTCTGAAGGTAGGCACGACCAGGTGGACACTCGGCTCACCTGCTCTGCTCCCTTGCACAGAGTCATGGGAGAATGGAGTTTTGATATTGTTTGTTCCCAAATTGAACAGAAACACTGATGACAAGCTGTCTGGATGTAGGAGTGCAGTGCCTGAAAGTTTTGGAGACCTTGTAAAGGAAACTCGGAAATGTTCCAATTAGTCTTCTGAGTTTTGTTTCCTTTATAGTCAAAAGATACACAGGAGCCTAAAAAGAAAGTAAAGGGCCGGGCACGGAGGCTCACACCTGTAATCCCAGCACTTTGGGAGGCTGAGGTGTCCAGATCACGAGGTCAAGAGATCAAGACGATCCTGGCCAACACAGTGAAACCCTGCCTCTACTAAAATACAAAAAGTTAACCGGGCATGGTGGCACGCACCTGTAATCCCAGCTACTCAGGAGGCTGAGGCAGAGGAATCGCTTGAACCCAGGAGGCGGAGGTTGCAGTGAGCAGAGATGGTGCCACTACACTCCAGCCTGGCAACAGAGCAAGGCTTAGTCTCAAAAAAAAAAAAAAAGGAAGGTCCGGAAGTCACAAGAGCATGTGGCCTTGTCTTTGTGCTTGGTTCCCAAACCCACCTGCTGGTTAAGCCTTTCATCTGTTTAGAATTCAGGGATATGCATGATTTCCAAAGCTAAATGGAAGTGGGTGCTCTCGGTTGCTTTTCTTAGACAAAATTTTGCAAATTCAATCCTCTTAGCTTTAAAACCAGGTGTAAAGCAAGTTGTATAACTTGGGACAAAATTAACAGAAGAGTATTGAGAGATGGGTGAGTGAATAGGTTTCATCTTGATGGATCAAATCTCAGGGTGGCCGTTGAGGACCATGGGTAATTCCTGCTGGGCTGGTTTGGAAAACAGAGTAGAAGATCAACTTTTTTGGAAAAAATACATTGTAATCTAGTGTAATTAAATTTTTAGAAATCTGTTTTTTTTTTGTTGTTGTTGTTTTTTTTTTTTTTTGGAGAGCCTCACTCTGTTGCCCAGGCTGGAGTGCAGTGGTTCGATCTCGTCTCACTGCAACTTCTGCTTTCTGGGTTCAATCAATTCTTCTGCGTCAGCCTCCTGAGTAGCTGAGACTACAGGCGCATGCCCTCACACCCGGCTAATTTTTTGTGTTTTAGTAGACACGTGGTTTCACCATGTTGCCTAGGCTGGTCTCGAACTTCTGAGCTCAAGCAATGCGCCTGCCTGGGCCTCCCAAAGTGCTGGGATTACAGACGTGAGCCACCACACCCGGCCCGAAATCGCTCTGTTCTTAAAGTCTGTCAGCTGTTGTGTTTTAGCTCAGAAAATCATCTCATCTCAGAAATGTGCAGCTGTGGGCTCTGCTGTAGCAAATACAGTTAGCTCAGTCACATTGATCTGACTCAAGCCAAGCTCCAGGAGAAGCCACTCTGGCTGCCAATACCTGAGGTCAGGGACCTGGATTTCAAATGAGCTCTTTTGCACTCTTTTCTTGTTTCTGGAGGTCTTCTTACAGTGTGGATTCCTCTCTCACCCCCTCTTTTTTTTGACACAGTGTCTCACTTTGTTGCCCAGGCTAGAGTTTAATGGTGCAATTATACCTCACTGCAGCCTCCGCCTCCCGGCTCAAGCGATCTTTCCACCTCAGCCTCCTGAGTAGCTGGGACCACAGGCGTGCACCACCATGCCTGGGTATTTATTTATTTACTTTGGTAGAGACGGGGTCCTGCTATGTTACCCAGGCTAGTCTTGAACTCCTGGGCTCAAGTGATCCTCTTGTCTCGGCCTCCCGAAATGCTGGGATGACAGGTGGAAGCCACCACATCCAGCCCTGATTCTTTTTTGTAACATCATTGCATGCGTTCCTCCTTCACATTCCAGCGCTGACAGCAGTTTAGTTCAGGAGCTTATTCAATGCACTCGCATGTCCTGAGGGCACGGTGTGCTGCTGTGTAGAGGGTTTGGCAAAAGGATTGTGGGGAGGGGGTGATTCTAGCTGGTAGGATGATTCTGCAGAAAACACAGGCCTTACTGTCAGAGAATTCGTAATCAGCAAGGCGTGTGGCCCAGTGAGCTGTACTACAATGAGGTAAGTACTAGAAATAAGAACAAAGTGTCAAAGAGGAGAGAAGCATGAATTTTGCCCTGAGGAGTTGGAGAACATCTCACCTCATAATGTCTGAGCTGGGCCCTGCAGAGTAGGTAGGTGTTCAGTAGGGTAGAAGGGGCCAGGTCACATGCCCCTTCTGTGCTTCCAAGGAGCCCTCCCTGTTGTTGATGAAAAGAGTCAAACTCCGTAAAATATTTGAAGAGATTTATTCTGAGCCAAATATGAGAGACCAAGGCCCATGAGACAGCCCTCGCGAGGGCCTGAGATCCTGTGCCCAAGGTGGTCGGGTATAGCTTGGCTTCATCCATTTTAGGGAGGCATGAGCCTTATGTTAGAACCTAAATATATAAGGCACATTGACATTTTACTTTTATACATTTATTTAGCAAATACAGATTTATAACTGCTTCTTGTAAAAGCAATTCGCTAGCCGCAATTACTAGATATTCTGAAGAACACAAACATTTGACATGAGAATTTATGGAAGACAGAGACAGCCTGATATCTGAATCAGACATTATTTGTGTCAGTTGGACAATATGAGCAAACACTGCGATTCATAAAAACAACAGTAGTATATTTGCTTGTGCACCATTTTATGTGAGCCAGACATGCGTGGGCCTGAATTTTTATGGAGACCAGCACATAACAAAAATCCTAACCCATGAGCCACATACACGTTGAAACTTATGGAGAAACAGGGCTGAAAAAATTTGTTTTAAGGTCTCCTTAGAAGAAAATTATAGCAGCTGGGCCTGGTGGCTCACACCTGTAATCCCAGCACTCTGGGAGGCCAAGGCAGGTGGATCACTTGAGGTCAGGAGTTCGAGACCAACCTGGCCAACATGGTGAAACTCTGTCTCTACTAAAAATACAAAATCAGCCGGGCGTGGTGGCGCGTGCCTGTAGTCCCAGCTACATGCGAGGCTGAGGCGGAACCCAGGAGGTGGAAGTTGCAATGAGCCGAGATTGTGCCACTGCACTCCAGCCTGGGTGACAGAGTGAGTCTCTGTCTCAAAAAAAAAAAAAAAAGAAGCCAGCCAAAGTGGCTCACACCTGTAATCCCAGCACTGTGGGAGGCCTAGGCGGCCAGGTCAAGACCAGCCTGACCAACATGGAGAAACCTCATCTCTACTAAAAATACAAAATTAGCTGGGTGTGGTGGCACATGCCTGTAATCCCAGCTACTCTGGAGGCTGAGGCAGGAGAATCACTTGAACCCGGGAGGTGGAGGTTGTGGTGAGCTGAGATCACGCCGTTGCACTCCAGCCTGGGCAACAAGACCAAAACTCTGTCTCAAAAAAAAAGGACGGATGAGTACCCTCATCAATTTCAATAGCCAATTCTGCTGATCGGCAGCCTCTTTTGTTCTTTATCCTACTCACAAACCCACGTTATTTCCCTCAAAGCAATGTATGGTGTTCTTCCCTTGAGTCCTTCTCCCTCCTTCCCTCCTTTCCTTTCTTCCTTTCTGTCTGTTTAGTTACCTGCTCTGCACCAGGCCCTGGAGTGTGGCAGTGGATAAGCCATCCAGCCTCTGTCCTCCACCACAATTGCTCCTGTCATGAGGGTGCCAGGAGCCCTGCGATTCTAGGCCAGGGGGTCCTCGGGCTGAGGGGCAGAGCTGGGACTGCACACATTTCACAGGTTGCACTTCTGGTCTTGAGACGTCTTGAGTATCTGAAGGTGAACAGGAGCTTCTCTCAACCAGATTTCACGCGACCTCCGTCAGAGGCAAATTTCACTTCTATGCACCCTGCAGACCCGCAGTTCCACGGTGTTCCTGGACTCTGCACCTCTGCTGAGAGGTCAGCCCTGGACTTGGGAATCTGGCATGCGATCACTCCTCTTGGCTTCAGTCACCCACACTGCCCTGCCTGACCACTCTGGCCTCATCGGCTCCTCGTTTGTCTTGGTTCTCTGGCTGCCTCCGCTGATGCCACGCAGACCCTGGCTGTTTGTCTCTGCTTGCTCATTTCCCCCTCCCCACTAGATGGAGAGGGTTACACAAGGTCACCTCTGCCTCTTAGATGCTTCTAAGTAAATGGTATCCCTTTTTTACTGACCTCGTGTGTGCGCGTGTGTGTGTGTGTGTGCGCGCGCATGTTTGAGATGGAGTCTTGCTCTGTCACCCAGGCTTGAGTGCAATGGCATGATCTCGGCTCACTGCAACCTCTGCTTCCCAGGTTCCAGTGATTCTCCTGCCTCAGCCTCCCTAGTAGCCGGGATTACAGGCACCTGCCACCACACTCAGCTAAATTTTGTATTTTTAGTAGAGATGGGGTTTCACCAAGTTGGCAGGCTGGTCTCGAACTCCTGACCTTAAGTGATCCACCTGTCTTAGCCTCCTAAAGCGCTGGGATTACATGGGTGACCCACCTCACCCGGCCTCTCATTTGTGTTTTGAAACATATCCTTGGTCTCCCTAAGACCCTCTGTTTGAAATGCACCATCAATTTGCCTCTGATTGTGTCTGCTGGGCCAGGACAGGTGGGAAGTGGTTTCGCTGTTTAAGTCAGTGACCTGTGAATCTGTTTTTTGAGCTCCTTGTGCCAGAGCTAGACACCCTCAGGCTGTGGTCTGGCAGACAAATTCCCCATCCTCCATGTCTCTATGGGGCCACCATGAACGCCCTGTGGGCCAAGAGAGAAGCAAGTCTAAACCCTCAATGACAAAAATTCTTGTCAGAAGCAAAGTCAAAAGAACAGAAAGTATCGTTGCTTGTAATGGCAATGACCTTAATTAACTTTCCCCACCGTTCGGGATCAATGCCTTGTGTGGAGATTAATTTATGGCCTCAGTGGTTGCAATGGAGTGAGACTGAGAAATAAAGGCTTGGGGAGGCCAGGAGCAGCTGCGTCCCAGCCTGAATACCAATCATTGATTTGATAGATACATTCCATATCGTAGGTTTATTAATATCTTGTCTCTACTTCAAACCATTTCTGAAAGTGGGGACGGTAGAAATTAGAAATGGATTTGTAAATAAAATATTTGGTCAAAATGGAACAAGTCACACTGGCAGGGGAAATACTGCTATAGAATGTGATTAAAATCTGTCTTTACTGGCACAACCAGAAAAAAAATAGAGGTACACAGAGATGCTTGAAATTTTCGATTTAAGCCAAGCCGCTGGAGTGGGTCCTACCAAGTGCTGGCCAGAGAGAAAGGAGCCATCTCTTGGTCCTCCCAGGAACCGGGGCAGAGGCCAAGTGAGTAATGGTGAGGGTGCTCATCAGACAGGTGGGAAGCCAGCAGGTTTTGCCATTACTTTTTTTTTTTTTTTTGAGATGGAGTCTCGCTCTGTTGCCCAGTCTCGAGTGCAGTGGCGCAATCTTAGCTCAATGCAACCTCCGCCTCCAGGTTCAAGCGATTCTCCTGCCTCAGCCTCCCAAGTAGCTGGGATTACAGGTGCCCACCACCATGCCTGGCGAACTTTTGTTTTGTTTTGTGTTTTTAGTAGAGATGGGGTTTCACCATGTTGGCCCGGCTGGTCTTGAACTCCTGACCTCAAGTGATCCACCTGCCTCTGCCTCCCAAAGGGCTGGGATTACAGGCGTGAGCCACCACGCCCGGCCAGTTTTTGCCATTACTTTCAATGGTAAAAACTGCAATTATGTTTGCACCTACCTAATCCTTTCTTTTCTTTTTTTCTTTTTTTGATGCCCTGCCCAGCAAGATAGTTTCGATATTGTGTTCATTGTGGAGATTTGCATTAATTATAATTTTAAAAAATATCTCACTCAGTATATCCAAAACAACCAAAAGTAGGGACTGAAGCAGAGCATGAAACCGTGTTGACAGCGACAGGAACTCACAAGAGACAAGATCTGGAAACAACTCAGCATCCATCAGTGCGTGAGTGGTTAAACAAAATATGGGAATATGTAGAGTGGGATATTGCTGAGCCCGAAAATGGAAGGAAGTTCTGATACCTGCTCCAGTGTGAATGAGCCTTGAAGGCATTAGCCGTCAAGGAAATGAGCCAGTCACAAAAGGACCCATACTCCATGATTCCACTCATCCAAGGTACCTAGAGGAGTCAAAACTCCCAGAGACAGAAAGTGGGAGGGTGCTGTGGAAAGGAGAGGATGTGGAGTTAGTGCTTGTGAGTTTCAGTTTGGGATGACGAGTTCTGGAGACGCCCGGTGGTCAGAGTGGCACAACAGTGTGAGTGTATTTAATGCTACTGAACTCTACGCTTCAACATGATTAAGGTGGTAATTTTACGATATGTGTATTTTATCACAGTTCTAAAAAAATCACACTGAAGTATGGATCTTGATGTCTTAGTGGCTGGTCGTGCCTTTGTTACCTTCTTTGCCTCAGGGAAGATGATGGATGTGAAAACATTGAGAAAGCCGGGGCAACATGGTGAGACCCTGTCTCTACAAAAAATACAGAAATTAGCTGGGTGCGGTGGCGTGCGCCTGTAAGCCCACCTACTCAGTATGCAGAGGCAGGAGAATTACTTGAACCTAGGAGGTGGAGGTTGCAGTGAGCTGAGCTGGCGTCACTGCACTCCAGCCTGGGCGACAAGAGTGAGACTGTCTCAAAAAAAAAAAAAAAAAAGTCACACAGTTCCAAGTAAGGAGTGAGGAGTGAGGGCAGATGGCACTGTCGTTCTGGGGTTGGGCTCTGGCCGGCCTTCAGAGCAGGGCCTGTGTGGACTTTGAAGTGAGGCCTTTAGTCCCTGGCAAAGCTGACCATTGCCCTCTCTAGACATCCTTCCTGGCAGGGAGCGTTTGGGTGGGGACTAAGACATCTCCCCGCATTGGTTTGGTTGACTCTATTTTGTTTTGCTGTGCCGCCGCTTTCTGGGACAGACACCGGCATGTGTGGCTCTCCAGCGGCCAGCCTCCAACCCTTTGGTATGCACCGCAGTTCCGGCTGTGGTGAAGTATATCTTGAAAGAGTGAAAACCTGGGAAGCCGAATGTATTCTGTTTGGTGGGTATTCCACTCAGATGTGTTTCGGGGGGACTGACACGTAGGCACCCATGGGGAAGTGGAAAATGCATGCCACGGCCGGGTGCGGCGGCCCACGCCTGTCATCCCAACACTCTGGGAGGCTGAGGCGGGTGGGTCACCTGAGGTCAGGGATGCAAGACCATCCTGACCAACACAGTGAAACCCCGTCTCTACTAAAAATACAAAAACTAGCCGGGCGTGGCGGTGGGCACCTGTAATCCCAGCTACTCAGGAGGCTGAGGCAGGAGCATTGCTTGAACCCGGGAGGCGGAGGTTGCGGTGAACCGAGATCGTGCCACTGCACTCCAGCCTGGGTGACAGAGCGAGACTCTGTCTGAAAAAAAAAAAAAAAGAAAATGCATGTTTGTCTCATTCTGCTAACAGTACAAATAGTAATAAAGTAATAATATTGGAACCAGGCATGGTGGCTCACACCTGTAATCCCAGCTAATCTAGAGGCTGGAGCAGGAGGAACACTGGAACCCAGAAGTTTAAGGCCAGCCTGGGCAGCGTAGCAAGACTCTGATCTGTTAAAAAAAAAGAAAGAAAGAAGCAGAAAAGCAGGCTGGGTGTGGTGGCGCATGCCTGTAATCCCAGCACTGTGAGAGGCCGAGGCTAGTGGGTCGCTTGAGCCCAGGAGTCAGAGACCAGCCTGGGCAGCATGTTGAAACCTTGTCCCAACAAAAAATGAAAACAAATTAGCTGGGTGTGGTGGCACACACCTGCAGTCCTGGCAGGAGGATCGCCTGAGCCCAGGAACTCAAGGCTGCAGTGAGCTGTGATTGCACCACCGTACTCCAGCCTGGGCAGTGTACTCCACAGTGAGACCCTGTCTCAAAAAAGAAAAAAAACCAATCATATCAACCTCCAAAATGGTTATCAGTGGGATGAAGTCATCTCTCTTCCTTCTTACTCCTAAGTTGTGCCCCAGCTCCCTGGCTGGCCGGGACTGTCATCTTCTGATTCTCCTTTACCGGGAGCAAGTTTGCTTCCTGGCTGGATCTCTGCATCTTTGGGTAAGTCTCCTCTGACACCCCTCCTCGCCCAGCCCACACCCTCAAGGTACCGAAGGCAAGTTGAAAGAATGAACAAGCATCTTTCCCTTCAGCTTTCAGATGGGATCAGTAAGGGGTTGATACGTGGGCAGATGTTTGTACAGTTTTCCTCCAGAAGAGGGGTAAACACACATTTTTCATACAGGATCAATATTTTCCGCATTGAGGACAGAAGGTATCTCTGTTGAAGTGACTCAAAGCTGCTGTTGTGACGAAAGCACCCACAGAATGGGTGTGGCTGGGTTCGAATCAGACTTTATTTACAAACATCGAGATGTGAATTTCGTATCATCTTATTGTGTCATGAGATATTCTTCTTCTTTTGATCTTTAAATTATTTTATTTTTATTTTTTGTAGAGATGGGGTCTTGCTATGTTGCCCAGGGTAGTCTTGAACTCCTGGCCTCAAACAATCCTCTTGCCTCAGCCTTCCAATGTACCAAGATTACAGGTATGAGCCACGATGCCTAATTTCTTTCTTTTTCTTTTTTTGAGGTGGAGTCTCACTCTGTCACCCAGGCTGGAGTGCAGTGGCGTGATCTCAGCTCACTGCAACCTCTGCCTCCCGGGTTCAAGCAATTCTCCTGCCTCAGCCTCCCGAGTAGCTGGGATTACAGGCACTCGCCACCACGCCCAGCTAATTTTTGTATTTTTAGTAGAGATGGGATTTCACCACGTTGGCCAGGCTGGTCTTGAACTCCTGACCTCGTGATCCACCCACCTCGGCCTCCCAAGGTGCTGGGATTACAGATGTGAGCCACCGCACCAGGCCTTTTTTATTTATTTAAAAACAAATTTACAACTGTAAAAATTACTTTTTACTTGTGGGCCATACAGCAAGAGAGGGCAGGCCAGGTGTGGCCCATGGGCCATAGTTTGCCAAACCCTGCCCTAGAAGCATGAACTCCAGTGGGATCTCCAGTGTTCAAAGCAAGGATCCCAGCTACCGCTCACGTCTGACCTCCACTTTGGAAAGCTGGACAAGTACTGTGGGGTTTTGGAATGCAGAAGAGTGCAAATCATGGCTCTCCATGTGGCCCTTAGTGTCTAACTGCTAAGCCCTGCTTCCTGATGTTCTTCACAACAAAAATCCAGCATCAGAAATCAGACACAGGCTGGCTGCTTTAGCGCTGCGTTGGCACCAGGTGCGTCCGTGCCAGGCTCTAGAAATAACCCCTCCTATTTTTAACACCCTTGCTTCATCAGAGGGTTTCTAGTTTCTCCCGAAAACAACCCCAGGGCCTGGAGATACGAGTTGGAATTCAGAGCCTCTAAGCCACGTGTCTGGCCCTCTTGTCCCCACAAAAATCCTCAGCATACCCAGGCAACTGCTTTCCCTTCTCATTCAGGGTCGGGGGCCCCTGGGATGGGGCTGAGAATCCGAGCGATTTCAACGTGAGGCGCAAGGAAAACGTGAGTTTTCTGAGAGCTTTTTATTTCTAGCCACAGTCACATTCTACCCAGTTAAAAATGCTTGCCAGGGCTCTTGGAAGCCAAGGAGGGGACGTTCAGCTCATCAGAGAGGGTGTGTTTTATCACTGAGTAGGAGAGGCTGGTCCTCATTTTATCACTGAGTAGAAAGGCTGGCTATTTACACGGAGCACCCAGAACTGGCAAACACAGGTTGCCCCTGAGACGTTCATAAAGGACAACTGGAGGCAGCTAATCAGAGGCTGGTACAGTGGGGACACCTCTAAGCTCCAGGGGACGCTGGGTCCCTGCAAACACCTGTCCACCTGCTGGCCGTGCTTCCCCCAACTGTGGCCAGATCGGGACTCAGGTCCTTTTGCTCTATTCCCAGGGAAGCCTGCGGCAGCCCAGGGAAATTCAGAGAGAGGAAGCGGCCCGTTGACTGTCACGGGTTGGGGCGGGGGTGCAGATGGGAGCAGGGTGGAGCTAAAATGACTCCCGCCTCCTCTCTGGAAGTTTCCAGGCTGAGACCTGGCTTCCTGGGGAAGAAGCCTGAGGGTCACCAGGACTGCAGGAACTCTAGTGCTCAGGCTCAGCGTCCATGCAGGACTCCCACGGGTTCCGGGGCATTCGAGGCAGGGAGAACAGCAGGAGGGCGACACCGCCAAGGAAGAGGAGGACGAAGGCGGCACAGGCACAGGCGAAGGACCAGGAGTAATAGTACTCGATCCAGACGGTCTCCTCGCTGTCAATCATGCGCTTCACCGACTGCCGCATGACCTCCACTGAGACGAGGATGCAGAGACCTGGGGGCAGAGCCAGAGACGCTCAGGGACCGAGGGGCCCCACCCCGGCCTGTGTGCTTGGAGGAGGCGGTGATCTTGCCTTGGGGGAAAAGCCACCCCACGGCAGTTTCTAGCTGGGACCCTGCAGGAGGATCCATTTGTCCGCCCACCACCCAGTCCTGCATCCCTCAGAAGGGTGACCACATGGCCGGGTGGGGTGGCTCACGCCTGTAAGCCCAGCACTTTGGGAGGTTGAAGCAGGAGGATCGCTTGAGGCCAGGAGCTGGAGACCAGCCTGGGCAACATAGTGATGAGACCTCTGTCTCTACACAAAATGAAAATAAAAAATTAGCCAAGCGAGGTGGTGCACGTCTGCAGTCCCAGCTACTCGGGAGGAACTCTTGAGACCAGGAGTTCGAGGCTGCAGTGAGCTGTGGTTGTGCCACTGCACTCCAGCCTGGTGAACAGAATGAGACCCTCTTCCTCATCCCTCAAGAAAAAATAAGAAAGGCGGCCACGTTTCTTTCCTTCTTTTGTCCATCATTCTCTGGGCAGTTTCTTCGGGGCCTTGAGGACTGTGGGGAGGGATGGACAAACCGCCCAGCTCTCTCCCTCTGACCAACCTGGAGTCGCTGAGGGCCTGGCTAGGTTTGCCCCTGGTTGGGGATGAAGCCTGTGAAATGCCCCTACTCAAATCCCGTGGTAGGCATGAGAGTGGAGCAGAGAATCCCCCGTGACATGGTCCTCCGGCCCCGCTCTTGGGCAGGGTCCCCAGTCTACCTGCAAAGGCATAGAACATGGACGCGGGACGTAGCAGGTAGTCCCTCTTATTCTGGAGGGACAGGAGGATGCAGAGGCTGCCTAGGATGATGAAGCCAAGGCTGAAGATGGCGATGGCGGCCGCTGAGATGCTGTACTCTGCAAATACAAGGGACATGCAGCATGCGGCCTCAGCCCGGGAGCTCTCGTCATGGCTAGTTAGGGACAACACCCTGTACCACAGTTCCCATTTCACACGTGGGAAGCCAACAGCCCTGGGGACTGAGTCCTGCCCTAAGGCCCAAGCAGAACCAGGCTGCCCCAGGTCTTCTTCCACCCCTGTCTTTCCAGGGCACCAGGCTGCAAGGTCCCCAGTGGGGCAGAGGTGAGAGGCAGGTGGTCAGAGACCTTTCTAGAGCAGAAACTTTCCTCCGATGGACAGGGAGGAGGCAATGGGGTGGTGGGGGATCTGTCCTGGGGTTAAGGAGCAAAGGACAATACAGTGGCTTGTCACCCAGCCTGGTGCATGTGAGGTTCTGCCAGTGTGCAGGCAGTGTGTGAGTGTGTGCATGTGTCTGCGGCAGTGTGTGTGTCTGTGTGTGGTTAGTGTGTCTGTTAGTGTATGTGCCATGTGAGGATCCGTCAGAATGTGTTAGTATCTGTGTATGTTAGTGTGTGCCTGTTATGTGTGTTATGTGTCTCTGTGTGTGCTAGTATCTGGGTCTGTCAGTGTGTTGGTATGTGTGTCACTGTGTGTGTCATGTGTTTGGACGTGCTCGTGTTGGTGTCACGTGTGTTTGCACATGCTCGTGTGTACATGTTTTATGCATGGTAGTGTGTGTGTCATTACCTGTGTGTCATTGTGTCTTGTGTCATTGTGTGTATCTGTGTCTTGTGTGTGTGTCATTGTGTGTGTTATTGTCTGTGTATCACTGCATGTCATGGGTGTAATTGTGTGTCATTGTATGTGTGTGTCAGTGTGTGTCTCTGTGTCTGTGTGTCTTGTGTGTGTAATTGTGTGTCAGTGTGTCTCTGTGTCTTATGTGTGTATCACTGTATGTGTGTGTCACTGTGTCTCTGTATATCTGTGTCTTGTGTGTCATTGTCTTGTGTGTCATTGTGTCTTGTGTGTGTGTCATTGTGTGTCATGTCTTGTGTGTGTGTCATTATGTGTCATGTCTTGTGTGTGTGTCATTGTGTTTCTGTGTGTCACTGCTTGTGTGTCATTGTGTGTACATGTGTGTCAGTGTGTCTGTGTCCTGTGTGTGTCATTGTATGTGTGTATCTGTGTGTGTGTGTATCGGTGTGTGTGCATGTGTGTCTGCCCATGCACACCGTGTGCAGCTGTCTGGGCGCGGGCAGGCTCGGGTCTGTACTCCCGACAGTGGGTGTGCCTGAGCTCTGTTGATACTGAAAAGCTCCCAGAGCCCACCATGCCCTCCTGGTACTTGGGGAGGGATTTCTAGGTGAGGGAGGGACTCAGACTGTCCCTGCGAACGCTATCACATTCCATGAGAGCCACCGCGGGGCTTCTGAGCACTCGTTCCACACCCACAGCTCCTGTCACAACAGCTGCCCCTGGGTCGGAGCCTGCCAGGAAGTGCTGCTTCCATGGCCGCTCCCTGGCCCCGAGGCGGGGAAACTCTGGGCGCTGGACGGGGAAGGCTGCTGCCTGGGGCCTGCAGCACCGTGGGCTGCTTCTCATCAGGTGTGAGGACGTCAGCGCGTTCACCCCAGTGACTTTCTGGCTCTGTGGTACATGACACAGAAGTCCCCTCTTGTCACCCCTGCCCGTTTTCCACCCAGGCTCACCCTTCTGAGTGGTGAATTCGAAGATCTCCGAGCTCTCACCAGGGTTAAAATGCCTGAAGTAGGAACAGTTCTTCTCTGCAAAGGAGAAGACAGCCGGTGAGTTGGGAGGAGGGGTCCGCAGCGAGGACAGGCCTGGCAGAGAGCGCAGCGCCATTCTGCTGGGCACGCAGGGGCTCTGGCCAGCTCCCTGCTCCCCAAATCCCTAATCTGGGCTGAAACATCTGTCTTTGACCCTCAGACAACATCTCAGTGGGATAGTGAGGTTACCTAGAAGGCTGGGAGGTCTTCAGGGAGCTGAGGCTGGTTGAGCCCGCAGGGCAGATGGCATGTGGCTTCTGCACCCTATTAGGCATATGGGGCAACTGAGGCCCAGGTTCAAGTCATTTTTCAGGGAGTTCAGGGTGTACAATCAACAAAGAACCAATCGGCAGTCTCTGGGCTGACTCTGCCCCCCCAGGGGACACTGGGCAATGCCTGGCGACATGCTGGTGTTGAGAGGGGTACACCTGGTGTCTGGTTGGGAGAGGCCACAGACTCTCCCGAAATCCTACCACACACAGGACAGGCCCTCCCAGCATGGAATTATCCAGGCCAAAATGTCAACAGTGCCAAGATGGAGAAACCCTGGATCCACCCCACATCTGGGACTGTGTTTCTCGGCAGAATCCAGGCGCGCCCTGATTCACTGGGGGGAGCTGGGAAGCAGTGCTGTTCAAAAGCTTTCTGGGAGATTCTGAAGCAGCCAGGATAGGAACCCCTGCTCCAGGCTTCTTAAAGTGCCCTGCAAACGGCCTTTCCTGAGTGGCCATTGGATGGCCTGATGCAGGTGGAACCCCCATGAGGGCTGAATGTGACCAGCACGTGGTTTCCCTGGGCCCTTGGTCTCTGCGAGTCAGCCCAGATGAGACCCACCTGATAACTGTCATAAAAGCTATGGAAGTCTGTGGGCAGTAGGAACACAAATCTGAATTTGGCAAGGGAGAAGGGAAGGGCTCAGCACAAGGAAATTCATGCTGATATAAAATATAATTTCACTTCCATGTTTCTCTTTCAGCCTCTCTCTCATAGCTAAGTATACCATAAAATCAAAGCACAGGCCGGGCGCTGTGGCTCATGCCTGTAATTTCAGTGCTTTGGGAGGCCGAAGAGGGAACAGCGCTTGAGCCTAGGAGTTTGAGACCAGCGTGACCAACATGATGAAAGCTCGTCTCTACTAAAAGCACAATAATTAGCCGGCTTTGGTGGCAGGTGCCTGTAATCCCAGCTACTTGGAGGCTGAGGCAGGAGAATTGCTTCAACCTGGGAGGCAGAGGTTGCAGTGAGCTGAGATCGTGCCTCTGCGCTCTAGTCTGGGTGACAAAGTGAGACTCTATCTAAAAAAAAAAAAAAAGGCACAGTCTTATTACTTCCTAAATAGAATTTGTCTTCTTTGCCCTTGATGTAGGAAGTGGATGAATGGGTTATTTTAGATTGTGTTTCCTTCAAAAACTAAATTAGTTTGCTTTTTATTTGTGGAGGCCCTCAAATAGAAAAACATCTCTTCCTCTAGTTTAGATGGTGTCTAGTTTGTCAATTCATTTCTTCACTTCCGGGCCTCATTTAGATGCTCACAAGGCGGTTGATGCCTACCTCTTTCTAGAAATGCACCTGCAGTGCTTCTAAGGCTTTTCTTTGGGATGAAGCTTTATTGAATCTGACCTAAATCATCTTGCTCCTGAAGCCTGTGGTCTCTTACCATTCCCCTCCTTCCCCCAAAAGTCAGGGCGGCTGCCTCTCATGAAGTTGAGGAAGGAAGTGACCCCTGGAGATGGGATCTGATTTATCAGCAATAAACGTTCCTGGCATCAACAGCCCTCTCTGTGCACTTCTATATTTAAATCACTTTCCTTTTGAACCGGTTACCTGGGGTGTCTGACTGCTGGTGGTGATGTCAGAATTGGTGCTCTGCTATTTTCTCTTGGTATCCAGTGCTAGTTTAAAGCCTACTGCAGCCCTCTTCTATTTGTTAGATTATTAGCTATAGATCCCTTGAGTCACTGCTTCAAAATGGCCCCTGCTATGTCATAAGTCTCCATGTGTCTCCCTCTGGACAAAGAAACATTTCTGTTTCATTCTTTAAGGGCCAATTTCAGTTGTCAGAACTGACTGAATTCAAGTGTATTTCACACTCAACTGCCTCCCCAACTGCTGGAAAGCCGTCAGTTAAAACCCTTCCCAGCGGAGGGCCTGAGATGAGGGCCACGGAGTGCCGCGCAGGGGCACAGCTGTTCACACCTGCTGGGTAGCTGAAGTGGCTCTCGCACAGGTAGCATTTGGCTTGCCAAATCCCCACCAGATAAACACCAGGCTCCATCTGGCTGCTGGCTGCTTGGATAGAAACGATCTTAGACACTGGAGTAGGCTCCGTGTCTGCAGGAGCCAGACTGTGAGCTTTTGTGGGGGATGCTTTCTTTCAGTGGCCCGGGTACAATGTTCCCCCTCCCTCTTCTCCATTAAGTGTCCTCAAATCGGGGGAGGGGGCCCCCAGTGGGTAGGATTCCTTCTCAGGGCCTCAAGAAGCCTCAGCTTCACTCTTATGTGGCTGAACTGGGGGCCTGAGGATGGATGGGCTGACCCTGTCCCCTCCCTTGGGCTTAGCACATGAAAAAGGCCAGTGTCTCCTGCCCTGAACCTGGGAGAAGCATCCACTCCTGGGCTATGTGGCCGCCCATTGGAGACTGTAAACCCTTTCATGGTCTCTGATGGCCCCTGTAGGGGTGGGGACACGTCAGACCCAGGCCTCATTCAGGACAAATCGGGCCAGGCATCTGCCCATGTCACTTAAGAGGGTGCAGGGTCCCGTTCAGATGAACAGACCCTATTATGAGCCCCTTCCCTTCCTGCCTTGTTCTGGGTCCAGGTGGATGTTATTTGGGAAACTGAGCATCCAGGACAACTTAAAGAGGAAGGGCATCCTAGGTGGACCCATCTAGGTCACGGGTCAAGAGGAGAGGGGCAGTGACGGTCCTGCGCAGACCCTGAGCCTTCCCGCCTCTGCCTCTGGGGTGTCCCTCCCGCCCACCTGCCCTGGCTTTCATCACACTTGCACAAAGCTCAGGGACTGCAGCTTTGCTTCTGACCAAGTCAGCAGAGGTTCCAAAGCCAGGACGATGATCTGGGTGGTGGGAACTCTGAGGCTGTGCCACTCTCCTTTCTCTCTGCAAATGGTTTATGCTGAGGTCAGTGTTCTTATTTCCATAAGACTCAGTGGTCTAAAAATATTAAATGGGGTATTTCTTAAAAATATGGTGAACTCAGCTCTCAGGCTTGACTGGGGGATGGAATAGTCTGGCTAGCCAAGTGTTCTGGTTGAGGGTGTTAGTAACTGCACAGAGCCATGTCTAGTGTGCCAGTTTTAAAGAATTAGAGCAGAAGCCACATTTAGCTCCAAGCTGAGCTTGAGTTAATAGGGATCTTTTTGTGATAGTTGGAACAGCTGGTAAGATTAGGGGATGCCCTGGGTTATCACTGAGAATGTATCAGTGCACCAAGTGACAGTCCATGGAGACTTTAATATGTTCAAAGATACTTTGTGGATTTGTCCAGAATCAAGGGAACTGGTACTCCAGGGATGCAAGGAAGCCTCTGGCTGGCATTGATGCCAGTGTGGTTTTCAGCCTTTGGGTAAAAGAAGTTCTCTCCACTCCTGACAGTGGTTTCTCTGGGCTGTGTCTCCTCCCACATCTCTGATGGAGAAATGTTGTAAAATGGGCTGAAGAAATCTCCAACACCTGACCCTGGATCTTCAGAGCACTGCTCTTCCTAGGCCTTTGGCATGGACTCTTGTGGGTGGTGAGGGGAGCTGATGAAATTCCTGGGGTCAGTAGTATCATGCTCTTTCATGCAGTCCCAATTATGCACTGAGAGAAGATGGACCAATAGGGAAAATGGGGTACTAGGCGAAGTGTGCCCTGGGGCAGCCTGCCTTCTTGACCTAAAGAGGCAGAGCCTGAAAGAAGCAACACTTCACCCAGCCCAAGTGCAGGGGATGGCCTCTCCATGGGTTCATTTGGACTTTCAGAACACATAGTGTCTCCTGACAATGGGAGAGGCCACTACTATCCTCATTCTGGAGGCATTATAATTGATCTTAGATGTTGATTATGTACATGGAAGTCCTTCTAAGACTCTTTGGGGGACAGTAGAAAAATTAGACAACACTTTCCCACTGAGCCTCCAACATTCTAAGGCTAAAGGGGACCTTGAGAAGTCTCCTCCACTGCACCAGCTCCTGGCCCAGCTGCCCTCAAACTATGCCAAGTCAAAAGCTGAACTCTTTGTGTTCACTTGGGTCAGAGCTTTTAGGAGCTGTGTTTATATGCACAATAGAGGTATGGGAAGGAACTGGAGAGAAAGGGGACTCTGGATTCAAGACTTGGGCAGAGAACCTCTTCTACTTGTTAGCTAGTTAGCCTGGGGAAGGCCGTGCTCAGCCTTAGTGTTCCTATATGTAGAATAAGAACCACCTGTAGAATGAGAACCTACTCACTGGGTTGTTGTAAAGTAGTTAATGTATTGACTAAAAAGGTGAATGATAGGGGTAAATGTCTGAGTGTGAGCCCTGGCTGCTCTGCTCATTACCTGTGTGACCTTGTCAAATATCTCAACCTCTCAGTGCTTCATTTTCTTTATTGGTAAGATTGGGATGATGATAATAGTAGGGACTTCATGGAGGTTTTGGTGAGGATTAAATGAGCTAATATATATATGTCATCCCACCACCTTCTGGCCTCCATAGATTTGGGGGGAAATTGGCTGTTCATCTTGTTAAGGATTCCTTGTATGTGATGAGTTGCTTCTTTCTGTTTTTTAAGATTCTCTGTCTCTTTCAACAGTTTGATGATGACGGTCTAGGTGTGGAACCCTTAGAGTTTATTCTACCTGAAGTTCATTAAGCTTCATAAATTTGTAGATTTTTAACGTTTTTCATCCAATTTGGGAAGCATATGGACATTATTTTTCACATACCTTTTTTGCTCCGTCCCCTCTTTCCCTCTCCGTCTGGCACTCCCTTTACGTATACTTGATGGTGTCCCTCAAGTCTCTGAGGCTCTCGTCACTTTTCTTTATTCTTTTTTTCTGTCCCTCAGACTGGCTAATCTCAACTGACTTATCTTCAAGGTCATTGATTCTTTTGCCTGCTCAGATATGCTATTGAGCCCCTTTAGTGAATTTTTCATTTCAGTTATTGTACTTTTCAACTCCAGAATTTCTATTTGGTCCTTTAAAAAATAATTTCTGTCTCTTTATTGATAGTTTCTATTTCATGATACATCATTTTCATCTTTCTTTTGATTTTTTTAAAGTTCTTTGGACATATTTACAATAGCTGATTTAAAGTCTTTGTCTAATAAGCCCAATATCTGGCTTCCTTAGGGATCTGTTGATTTCTCCCTGCCCCATATATGAGCCATATCAGTTTGGCTCTTTGCATGTCTTGTATTATTTATGTATATATTTATTTATTTAGAGACAGAGTCTTGCTCTGTCACCCAGACTAGAGTGCAGTGGCATGATCACAGCTTACTGTAGTCTCTACCTCCTGGGATCAAACAATTTTTTCACCTAAGCCTTGAGAATAGCTAGAATTACAGGCACATGCCACCACTCCTGGCTATTTTTTGGGGTTTCCTTTTTTTTTTTTTTTTGGTAGAGACAGGGTCTCACTATATTGCTCAGGTTGACCTCAAACCCCTGGCCTCAAGCAATCCTCTCACCTCAGCCTCCGAAAGTGCTGGGATGACAGGAGTGAGCCACCACACCCAGCCAGTAGTTTTTAAACAATGTAATGTGGCAACTCTGGAAATCAGTTGTTCCCCCTTCTTGAGGATTTGTTCCTGTTGTTTAGTGACTTTTTTGAACTAATATGGTAAAGTCTGTGTTGTCATCTGTGACCACTGAATTCCCTGTTCAATTACCTTAGTGACCAGTTAGAAATTTCCTAAAATGCTTATAAACAATATCTCTCCCAGTCTTTACGGAGGATCTCTGTGCATATGACTTTCACACTCAGCTAAGCAACCCACATCTCTGCCTTAGCCTTCACTTTCTGTTTGAACAGAGCCTCAAGATAAGGCAGAGGTGAGTGCTTAGGACCTCCTCAAGTCATTCCCGAGCATGCACATAGCATTGCATGTGGCCTCCTAGATTCCCAGGAATATGTTGAAGCTTTTCAAAGCAACCTATGGACATCTCAGTCTCCAGTTTTTTTATTAGTCTATTGTTTTGCACAACTGTTATCTACTGCCTCAGGCAACCATGATGTTAAGCAATCATCTCTAATTATTGACTATTTGCACTCATGAGCTCAGAGTCAGATCAAAAAGAAACAGCTTCTCAAGGGAGGATTTTCAGAGAATCACCAGACAGGTCAAATAATGACAATTCTCTGGGAATGGGCCTTTGATCCAACCCCATTCTCTCCCCTCCAGAGGCTAGTGGGATTCTGGTTTTCACTGATTATGGAATGTTGGTTTGCAAAGTTACTACAGAGCCGGAAAAGGGAAAAAGAATAGGGCAAGTTAAAACACCATAGAACTCACTGGTCCTGAGATTCACCTATTTTTCTTGCTGGATTGCTGCAAGACTTTGATTAATTTCCACAGTTCTGAAAATGCTAATTCTGACAATTTCTGCCAGCACTCTACTCTCATTGCTTTTATGGAGAAGAAGATATTTGGAGGTTCTTTCTCCAGCACTTTTTTCCCCAATGTCATTAGAAGTTAATATATGTAAAACATTTACAACAATATTTGGCACATAGGGTTACATGTATGTGCCATTATTATTGTTGTTGTGGTTGTTAATGATTGAGAGGCCACATGTGAACTCACTTCCTTCCTCTAGAGAAGAGTGGTTCCAGGGAGCACAAGAAGGGCAGATAGGGAAAGAGAAAGATGTCCATTTGCACAGAAAAGAGAGGGAAAAAGGCAGGAACATACTTTGGAAGATTACTGGGGGAAAGGTAGTGCTCAGTGTCACAAGTGTGGGAGGTGTGGTTCACAGCGGGTTAGGCTAAGAAGGTAAAGAGGTAGATCCTGGTCAGGCTCAAGCTCAAGCAATGCCTGTTGGCTCCCTGCAATTGGTCTAGTCACGTCTCACCAGACTGTTGCCCCCCTGTGACTGGTCCAGTCACCTCTCACTAGCCTGTTGGCCCCCTGTGATTGGTCCGGTCACCTTTCACCAGCCTGTTGCCCCCTGTGATTGGTCCAGTCACCTCTCACCAGTGTATTGGTCCCCTGCAGTTGGTCCAGTCACCTCTCACCAGCCTATTGGCTCCCTGTGATTGGTTCAGTCACCTCTCACCACCCTGTGTCTTCCTTGTGTGGACTCTGCTCACTGCCCAGCCCTCTGCTCTGACTTTAAAAGGCTGATGGTTCCAGGGATGAGTGAACAGGACTGTAACAGCACGTCCCCATGCGTGGTCCCTGAAGAAGCTGCCTCGCCCTGCCATGCCCTGCCCTGCCCTGCCCAGGGGAGTTGGCTGGAGGCTGTGCCTGTTTACGGGTGTGCTCAGCAGTGGCCAAGGGACATGGGCATCCGGGCTATGCGATACCCTGCAAGCACATGCTCACACCTGTCACCCTCAGCACCGGGACTTGGTGTTTCTACAACAGCTGGGTACTTACGAGTCTTCTGGGCGCCCAGTGGGGGTGAGCAAGTGAGGGGATCTCTGGAGCAAGCAGGAGGGAAGGAAGAGGGAACAGAGACACGGGAGGATGGGGTCTGGGCTCTTTGACCCACAGGCAGACTGCAAGATCTTTGGGGACTCAGCCTTAGTGTCCTTGAAGGACATGTTTCAAGGAACATCTAGTCTGATAAAAGACGGAATAATCCTGAAAGCCAGGTGGGACATCACACTGACATCACCCTGCTCCACTGCCGCCATGGATGTGTGTCTGTAAGCCCGGGAAGGGATCTTATGTTGCTGAGAGTCAGTCCCATATTTTATAGAGGAAGAAGCCGAGGCTGAGATGAGCTTTGTCCTCCCTGGAGGGTCATTTGGAGGGTGGTAGACAATGGTGACGAGATCCCTGGCCTCCTGGTCTCCACGTAGCCCTCTTTCCTCTAAAGTGCTGTATTTGCTAAGAATCCAGAGGCCTCCGCATTTGCAGAATAGAGGCTGGCCACGCAAATACCAGGTACTCCTGAAAAGGAGCTTACCTTCGACATGTGGTTTGGTCACGTGGTAGGAAATTGAGGAATATGCTTAAATGACAGGGTGAGGAAAATGCTTTGACAGGGTCTTTTAAAATGCTGACAGGGTCTGAGCTAAGAGAGGAGGCACAGAGGACTGAAGTCCTGACAAAAGTGTGGGTGGAGGCTGGGCGTGGTGGCTCATGCCTAATCCCAGCACTGTGGGAGGCTGAGGCAGGCAGATTGCTTGCAGTCAGGAGTTCGAGACCAGCCTGGCCAACATGGTGAAACCCCATCTCTACTAAAAATACAAAAGTTAGATGGGTGTGGTGGTGCATGTCTGTAATCCCAGCTACTGGGGAAGCTGAGGCAGAGACTCGCTTGAACCCAGGAGGCAGAAGTTGCAGTGAGCTGAGATCACACCACCACACTTCAGCCTGGGGGACAGGGCGAAACTCTGTCTCAAGAAAAAGAAGGTAGGGGGCAGGTGGCTCACCCACAGCCACGTCCTACTTCATAGACATTCAACCTGTGCAGCTGCCCCAGGCCAAGGGCCCGCAAGGGTCCATGCTTGGTTTCAAGCTCTGCCGTCGCTGCCTCAAAATCCTCAGTAATTTGGAGCAGGGAACCCTGCACTTTCATTCTGCACAGGACCCTGCAAATTCACCTGTCCTGTCCCCTCCTGCCTCAAGGCCAGGAATGAATCTGCCAGCCTGATAGATCCCCCCAACCTGAGCACACAGAGCCACCCAGCCAGTCTTGGCAGGGAGAGAGTGACCAGGTGGGGCCAGAAGCCCTCAGGCTGGTGGAGCCACAGTCCCTTTCTTGAGCCTGCTCAGCTGTCTGCTCTGGGAGAAAAGCCCCAAGGTCCAGCCAGACAGAAATAGCTGGGACAAACGCCCTCGTCTTACAACCCAGCTCCGGCCACCAGCATAGCACATACGATTCAGATCTTCTTCCCTGGGCAGAAAGCGCTGGGCGGTTGCCCTGTTCTAGGCAGAGAAACCTGCCTTCCTTCGCGTGGGCAACTTTGCTGGGGAAAGACAGGGAAGGGTGGGCAGTGGGGATTGGGAGGGAGGGTGGGTACGTTACCCCCGGGCAGGGTGATGGGTCCGCAGGTCTTGCTGTCGTCCATGGGGATGAGCTTGGTACAGATCCGCCAGAGGCCGAAGTGGGCCGCCTCGCAGGTGGTGTTGTGGTGCTCCAGGTGGGGACTCAGAACAGCCCAGTGGTCGGTTACCACGGCTGTCGTGGCCAGCACGATGCCCACCAGGATGCAAAAGAGGGTCACGCGGACCTTCAGCGTTTTGGTCTGGGACATGGTGGTCGCTGAGGCGTGGGTGCCCTGGGCAGGGTCCGGCGGCTGTGTCTCCTAGGGCAGGTGACAGACGAGCTGGGGGGATGGCAGCGGCTGTCGAGCTGGGAGTGGCCGCTAAGTTTAGTGTGGCCTGGCTGAGCCAGAGTGGGCTGGCCTTGGGGCTGAGGGACGCTCGCTGAGCAGCTGCCCAGACGCGTCAGGGGCCTGAGGGAGGCTGCTATTAATGCCCATATCCAGGCGTGGCACGGAGGACGGCTTCTGCTCAGGTTTCAGGGGTTTCTGGTCCTCTGGGAGCCAGAAGTTCCCTGGTAGAGGGGCAAGGAGAGAAGGCTCTGGGAGGTGGATTGAGGCCTCTACGGAGTAGCAGCTCAGGGTGCCTGAGTTGGGAGGGCTGGGCAGCAGGGGCTGGGGTGGTGATCTGCCTGCTCTGGGCTGAAGGGAAAGGGCAGCCCAGGGCAGGGGAGGAGACCAGAGCTGCAGGCTGCTTGCCCTCCCGGGCTCCCACGGGGCAAGTCTGTCACCAGCGGGGCAGTGAGTAGGTCCTCATCCTGGGATCTTGGGAGCCTAGGACTCTGTTTAGGGACATCCCAGGGACCCCATCCAGGGCCTCTGGACTCCACCTCTCCAGGAAGTGTTTTAGCCACAAACTCCACGTCCTCCCCCAAACCGGGGAAGATTTTCGGTGGTTCCCAGGCCTGGCCTTTCCCAGCTCTGACCCCTCCATGAGAATATCACTTCCTTCTCAATTCCCTTTCCATACCTGAAACTGGGTCCAGAACAAAGCTCCATTCGGGGTCAGTGTCTGTATTGCTCGCAGAGTATCCTTTGAAACCAAGAGAGAACGGCCTGAAGAGGACGAGAAATCCTGTTGGACTTGGTCATTCTGTTTTCATGGTACTGTGTTTGGTTTTGCCATCTATTAAAGGCAGGTGATAACGATTTTTATTTAATATGCACACACTTATTTAATTTGTAAAATAAGTGTGCGAGTAAAGAAGAACAAATAGGTTGATTTACAGGGGATAATTAGGAGGCTCGTGAGTGCTTAGGTATGGCAGAGAACACAGAAAGCCCGGTGCGGAGCGCCCTCCCAAGGTCCTGTGCACCTGGCTGCCCTCCAGGGGTCCCCAAGGCTCTGGCCCCTACGTCTCTCCTGGGTTGTGCCATCTCTTCTTTTTCAGTTCACCGGTAGCCCTTTTTGGGTCTAGCAGAGAGGCTGATGTATGACCAGGAATAGCCTCCTGAGCTGGGTGGGGCCTTGAGCTTCAAAATCCTGGCCTCAGATGGACACGGTTTACAGAGACTCTCCCCATGTGGACAGAAACGTTCTAGCCTCCAGCCTTGGAATCACAGAAGGTTCATGATGATGATCATAGTAGCAACGGCTCGTCTTCAGCGAAGGCTTCCTGTCAACCAGGCACTCTGCTAAGCGTTCCTCCAGCATCACAGTTGTTCTCCACACCAATCCACAAAGGAGCTACAACTCTTACTGTGTTTCACAGATAAGGACACGGAAGCTCAGAGACATGATGCCACTTGTCCAAGGTCACATAGCACGAAAATGAGGAAGCCAGGTTTCAGAACCCAGAGCCCAAAGTCTTAACTCATGGTTGGAAGTGGGAAGAAGCTTCAAGATCTACTGTGACAGATTAGGAACCTGCAGCCCAGAGAGGAGATGTGACAAGCCAGGGCCACTTGCTGAACAGCCCCTGGGATGAGCGGGACCCTCGTGTCTCCAGCCGCCGGCTTGTGGTTATTGCAGTTCCATCCAAACTTTCATATTTTTAAAATCAGTTTCTCAACCAGGTTAGGATCTCCCGAGAGCTTCTCTCCCCACTTTTCTCATCTCTGCTCCCTTCCTCCCTGCCCCCCGACCTCTGTGTTCCCAGTGGGCGCTAATCCATCACAATTGACTGATCGCTGACTGACTGTTGACACCTGCAGCCGCCCCTGCCTCAGCTCGCGGAGGAACTGCCTGTCTTCAGGTGGGTGGACTGTCTCCATGGGGAACTCCCAGAAGCTGGGACGTGGCCACAGCCTCTGAGCCCTCTCACACTGCTTGTGGCGGCCCAGCTTCAGGACCATGTCACCTGGGGACCTCAGGGGGTGCCGGACAGCTTGAGCAGACCTATTTAGTGCCAGGCACCCCAGCAAAGCAGTAGCTGGGGAGCCAAAAAAAGGTTCTAGTGTTTTAAGGCAAAATATCTAGAAAGAAGTTATTTAATTTTAGCATTACAAGTAAATACAGTGTCATTTGAAAAATAAAAGTGTCTTTTGAATTTCCTGGTGTGGTGGTGGGGGGTGCCCTAAGCTCTTTGGTACCAAGAGCCTCTGACAGCCTCGGAAAGCAGCCTGAGTGGGCTCAGCCCGTGGGGTGCACCCGCACCAGCCATGGAGACGTTGCAGGCCCATCAAAGACACCAAGCCTTGGCGGAAGCAGCCACCAGCAACCTCTGCTGCTCTTTCCCTCTGTGGGGGGCAGGTTCGTGTCCCACGCAGGGGTCCAGAGTCCTCCGCCCCAGCGCAGTGAAAGCATGAAAGATTGATGGCCTCTTCCTTTTGAAGTCATCTTTGTGTAAATCGCACTGCGAGGACTCAGCTGCTGCAGGCAAGTCCACGTTCTCGTCCCTGTTTACTGAAAGCTCCTTCAAATACGCCTTTTCTGCTCATGGAAGCACTGCCGGGCTGCCTGCCTGGTCCCTCAAGGGCCTGGCTGGGCCAGGAAGGGACTTCAGTAGTCACGGGCATTTGCTGGGAGTTGAGCAGGGTGACATCCATGTCCTCACCCTTTCCAGGGCAACTGGAAGGGCGCATCTCGGGGCAGCATGTGAGAGGGAGAGGGAGCTAGCAGGTGATGGAGCCAACCAGCCCCAAGCAAGTCCTTGTGCGGCTCGTCTCCAGCTGTGCAGCTTCCACACAGCCATTAGCCTTTCTAAGCTGCCCTTTGTGAAATGAGGGCCACGGGCCTGGCTGTGGAGTAGGTGGAAGGACTGGAGGTAGTGCTTTGAACAAGCTTAGCCACGGTAGGTGCCATGGGCTGAATCGCGTTTCCCCCAAGTTCATATGTTGAAGCCCTAACCCCCAGTGCGATGGTATTTAGAGATGGGGTCTTCAGGAGGTAATGAAATGAGCTCAAAAGGCGGGATCCTTGTGATGGGAGTAGTGGCTGTATTAGTCTGTTCTCACATTGCTAATAAAGACATGCCTGAGACTGATAATTTATAAAGGAAAGAGGTTTAATGGACTCACAGTTCCACGTGGCTGGGGAGGCCTCACAATCATGGCGGAAGGTGAAGAAGGAGCAAAGGGCACGTCTTACATGGCGCCAGGCAAGAGAGTATGTGCAGGGACCTTCCCTTCATAAGACCATCAGATCTTGTGAGATTTATTCACTATCATAAGAACAACAGAGGAAAGACTCACCCCATAATTCAGTTACCTCCCACTGGGTCCTTCCCAAGACACAGAATTATTACAATTCAAGGTGAGATTTGGGTGGGGACGCAGAGCCAAACCATTCTAAGGTCCCTGTAAGAGGAGACCAGAGTTCTGCCCTCATGCATTTAATAGAGTATTGAGTACTTGATTCAGCGAAGGACGTAATGGTATTAAATCAATCGCCCTGGACACCTGGCACTCACTGTGTTGTGGGACATCTGGGGGGCTCCTTCCCTGTTCTGTTCTCCAGATGTTGATGCTTGCTTGCACTCCTGAGATTTTTTTTTTTTTTAAAGTGCTCTTGTCACTCATGCTGGAGTGCAATGGCGCAATCTCAGCTCACTGCAACCTCTACCTCCCAGATTCAAGCAATTCTCTTGTCTCAGCTCCCAAGTAGCTGGGATTGCAGGTGCCAGCCACCATGCCTGACTAATTTTTATTCATTTTTGTTTTTTAGTAGAGACAGGATTTCACCATGTTGGCCAGGCTGGTCCTGAACTCCTGACCTCAGGTAATCCACTCGCCTTGGCCTCCCAGAGTGCTGGGATTACAGGCATGAGCCACCGTGCCCAGCCCCTGAGGTGTTTTTATCCTGTGCACACCAGCCCAACTCCCTTTGGTTTCACATCCCTGTTCTGCCAGCTTCCACTTCTGGCAGCTTTCTCTGACTGCCCTTACCACAGTGGCCGTCGCCCTCACTGTTGATCCAGGGCCCTCCTGAAGCCTCCAGAACATATGGGGCTTGAGCCATAGTTAGATTGGGAGACAATGATGCCCACACTGGGACTTATGCCCTGCAAAGCAGGAGAAGACCCACTCCCTGGCTTGAGGAGACCACAAACTGTTAGGGCAGCTGAGACCATACTGGGAAGGGCTGTGGGGCGTCCAGGACTCCACTCAGCCTGTGTGGAGAGGTGTGGAGTGGAGGAGCTCCAAGCAGGACATGGTCCTCTTGGGAGGCCTAAGCCCGCAGCCAGGGTTCTCAAAGTGTGCCCTGTATACCCCTGCAGGAAGAGAGTATATTTCTTTTTTTTTTTTTGAGATGGAGTCTCCTTCTGTTACCCAGGCTGGAGTCCAGTGGTGTGATCGCAGCTCACTGCAACCTCCACCCCCCCGGGTTCAAGCAATTCTCCTGCCTCAGCCTCCTGAGTAGCTGGGATTATAGGCATGTACCACCATGCCCGGATACTTTTTGTATTTTTAGTAGAGATGGGGTTTCACTATGTTGGCCAGGCTGGTCTCGAACTTCTGACCTCAAGTGATCTACCTGCCTTGGCCTCCCAAAGTGCTGTGATTACAGGTGTGAGCCACTGCACCCGGCCTAAAGATTTTCATATTTCTTTTCACAAGGATCTGAATTACATCATTAATATTATTTCTTTAGGGGAAGGTCGAAATAAAAAGTGGCAATTTAAAGAAAAAGATGAAGCAGGCCAGGCAAGGTGGCTCACAGCCCTCCTCCGACCTCCTGCCCCCTCTTTCCCTTAGAGGGACCCTGTCCTTCTATCTGGGCCCACGCACATAATCCAGGATAATCTGGGCATCTGAAGATTCTTAATTTAATCATGCCCTCCAAGTCCTTTTTGTCATGTAAGGCCACTTATTCACAGGTTCCAGGGATTATGATGTGGACATCTCAGGGGGTCACCATTCTGCCTCTCATAGGCACCAATTTGCAAATCACTTGATTTTCTCTGATGTTACCATGTGGCTCAGCTGCAGAGATGGAGAAAATCTGAAAGGTCAGATCGGAAGAGGGTTGGGGATCTTCTAGGAGACAAATACTAGAAGGAGAAGAGCCCAAAGGAACTGAGGCGTTGGTAAAGGCCTCACCGTGGTCTAGACTGTTGGCATGGCCCTGAAACCAGGAAGCATGGATAGATTGGGAGAAGATGGAGGGGTCAAGACCTGGAGGCTTGGTGAGGTTGCAGAACAGGTGTCATTGTGCAGAGGGCATGGAGGAATTGGGAGCATTGGAAACTGACCAGAGAGGAGAGTGATGGCCCTGAAGATTACAGTGGGACAGTTAGGGGTAATGACAAGGTCAAGGTTGGAGATAAAGGTCAATGGAGGTGAGAAGGCCGGAGAGCTGTGTGGTCAGGGAGCCAGAGTGGTTGGCCCCATGGAGGTCAATGTGCTGTGATGGTGGCACTACTTGGGGTACAGAGGAAGGCTTTAGCCAAGATGAAGTCTTTGATGAAAGTGAGGGAGTGGCCAGGAAGGAGTTGGGAAGACAATGGTGATGAGAAGGAGCTCAGGTTGGTCTAAGGTCTTGGCCAAGAGCCAGCATTAACCACCAGACATGAGTTAAAGGGGTACCTCCAGATGATTCCAGCCCCCAGCCTTGGAATCTTCTAGCTGAGGCCCCAGGTAGTGAAGCAGAGAAAAATCATCCTGGCCTTGTCTTGCTCAAGCAGAGACAAGAGTCTTTGAGTATACTGAATGGTTGTTCAAGTATATTGAATGGTTGTTTAATACCACTGTGTTTTGAGGTAGTTTGTTACACAGCCCTACTGACTGATACACTAGGCAGCTGGAGGGAATTCTATTTTGGGACGCAGAGAATGGTTAAATGTATGGTTTGGTGGGATGAAGCAGGCTCAACCTTTGGAGAGGAGAGCAGTACGAAGCTGCCGGCTGTGGGGCAGTGAGGGGAGTGGGGGCAGGTGGAGGCTGAGGGTACTGTTCCCACAGCCCAGGCACTCAGGTTGTGCATGTGGGCAAGCTCTTGGCTGGGTTTGGAAGTAGACAAGAAGGCCCGATCTTTTCGTCAGCCTCCAAGTGTCCCGTAGGGGTGAATGTGTCCCCAGAATACTGATCAGGGGACAAAGGTCAGGTGTAGGTCCCGCCAAGCCTCCTCTCCTGCAGCTATAACACTGCCGTTTGGGGGATGTTACCTTCCTCGTGTGACTGAGGAGGGAATGGACCCTAAGCACACAAGGATGTGGGTTGGTAACCCTCTTTGATTGCAGGACTTCTGTTCTTGAGGTTGCACCAGCAGTTTTGTTGAAAGCTGCAAGTTTAAAATTGTCTGCCTCAAGTATATCTGCCCCATCTTCCACCCTCTGGATTCTAAGGCCGCTGAGCAACCATTTCTCCCCTCCCATCGCCCACCCTGTCCCAGATCTCTAGGGAGATCTGGGCAGTGAGGGAGGGATGCTGTCTTGGGTACCAATGCAGGGAGCTGAAGGCTCAGAACACGGCTGGTTCTGAACTCCCTGCAGGAAGATCTCCCTTGTTTTCTTACTTCCCGTCCATGCACCCCCTTTCTCCCAGGCCCTTCCTTCATGCCAGTTCCTATGGTTCCATGTTAGGGACCCAGAACAGGGCACCTTGCAGCCTGCATGACCTTCATGGAACCAGGAGGGCCCCAGTAGGGTTTGGGGGTTGCTAGGGCCTGCAAAGAAAGCAGTGGCCACATAGCTGCCCTGACTGCCTCTGCCCAGCAGCCCGGGACACTGAGGGTGAAAACAAATGAGCTTTATCAATAGAAGGAGCTGGCAGCAAGCCCAGGCGCGGTGGCTCACGCCTGTAATCCCAGCATTTTGGGAGGCCGAGGCGGGCGGATCACGAAGTCAAGAGATCGACACCATCCTGGCCAACATGGTGAAACCCCATCTCTACTAAAAATACAAAAAAAAAAAAAAAAATTAGCTGGGCGTGGTGGTGCATGCCTGTAGTCCCAGCTACTCGGGAGGCCGAGGCAGGAGAATCGCTTGAACCCTGGAGGCGGAGGTTGCAGAGAGCCGAGGTCGTGCCACTGCACTCCAGCATGGTGCCTGGTGACAGAGTGAGACTCTGTCTCAAAAAAAAAAAAAAAAAGGAGCTGGCAGCAGGGGCTGCTCCCAGGTGCAAGGCTCAAGAACGGATGGCAGGCTCCCGCCACAGCAAAGTGCGGTGTGCCAGGCATCCTCCCAGTCTGACTCTCAGAGCATCGCCTCCAAGGGCTGTTCTAGAATAATCTGCTCTGGGAAATTCCTTGAGTATTGTTTGTCAACAAACATTTCTGAACACTCACTCGAATGCTAGTCACTGAACTGGGGTGTTTATGTGCATTTCCTTGTTGAAAATTTAATTCATTCTCCCAACAAAGCGGCCTGGGGGATGTCACCTGCCTCATGTGACCGAGGAGGGAACAGGCTCTGAGAGAGGCTGGGTGACTTGCCCAGTGCTGCCCCTTGGAGTGGAGGAGCTGGGTTTTGACCTCCACTACCACCTCACTGCAGCTGCTGGGCTGTGGGGGGAGGAGGGTGAGCCCCTGTGTCAGGCTGGGCCAGGCTTCTGGGCTTGCTCTCCCGAAGCCTGTTCTGATTGAATTCCATCATCATTCTGTTCCCAGACACAGGGACACAGGCTTCCAGGAACAACCCCCTCCCCAGGGACCGGGGCCATTTCCCATTCCTTTCCCCCAACTTCAATGTCTGTTTCTGAAACTGTTGTTTCAAAATGAAGAAGCAAAAGGCAGAAAGCTTAATGGGTGACAGGGAAAGGAGATGCTGGAATGAAATATATGCGTCTTCCTAGTAAGCCCATAGCCTGGATACACTAAGCACCAAAAACTTGCCACGTGACTGTGCATGAGTAGTGTCACCCTTTCTGTACCTCGGTTTCCATCACTGTTCAATCAGGTGAGTGCGGGACTTCTCAGCCTTGGCACGATTGATATTTGTGGCAGGTTATTCTTTCGGGGGATGAAGCGAGGGGGCTGTTTGGTGCATCGTAGGATACTTAGCATCCTCAGCCTCTGCCCAATGGATGCCAGCAGCATCCCTAGAACTGAAATGTGAGCTTCATGGATGGCACAAGCTCAGGACTGTTCCTCCAACCTGGGTTGAAGGTAGTATGGACCCACGTTTCAGATGGGGCATCTGAAGCAGAGAAGAGGTCAGACATCACGTTGGAGCTGAAGGAGGGGCTCGGGACACACAGGTTGATGCAGACCCAGGCAAAGCTGTCACTTTAAAGTGGGCATGCCCAAAAGAATTTGGTGGGGGGAGGCCAAGGAGGGAGTTACCGAACAAAAGATAGAGATCAGGGGGCTGACACTGACCAGCTCTCCCCCAGGCTGTTTTCCTTTTCCCCAGGACTAGACTACATTTCCCACCTTCCCTTGATCCTAGACATGGCCACATGATTGAGTTCTGGCCAATGGCATGTGGACACAGGGTGAAGTCACAACTTCCTGGTCCATTAAAATCACTCACAAGGGTCTCCACCCACAAGATCAACTATTCTCTCTTCCCTCTAACTGCCCACTGGACATAAACGCCCAGGGCAACCTAAGAAGCCCATGTTGAAGATGGCAGAGGCTCCATGGGCCTCTGAATCTCTGCATGACTGGGTGGAGCCTAGGACCCACCCCTGCACAGCTGAGTGGACTTTATAGGAGTAAGAAATGAACTTCTATTCTAGGAAGCCTGTATATGCTTGGGGTAGTTGGCTTATTCTAAGTAACACCAGTGCCAGGGTAAAATGGGGCTACTGGGCTGGAGGAGCGGGGGCTTCCAGCAGTACTTTTTTTTTTTTTTTTTTTTGAGACAGGGTCTCACTCTGTTGCTTGGGCTGGAGGGCAGTGGTAGATGTCAGCTCACTGCAGCCTCTGCCTCCCAGGTTCGAGTGATTCTTGTGCCCCAGCCTCCCTAGTAGCTAGGACTACAAGTGTGAGCCACCACACCTGGCTAATTTTTGTATTTTTAGTAGAGACAGGGTTTCACCATGTTGGCCAGGCTGATCTCAAACTCCTGACCTCAAGTGATCCACCCACCTTGGCCTCCCAAAGTGCTGGGATTACAGGCGTGAACTGCAGTGCCCCGCTCTCAGCAGCATTTTTTAAAATTTATTTTTTATTTCAATAGGTTTTGGGGAACAGGTAGTATTTGGTGACATGAATAAGTTCTTTAGCGGTTTCTGAGATTTTGGCGCACCCATCATTTAATCAGCAGCATTTTGATTAGGGAACAGAATAATTATTTATGTGTCAGCTCTTGCGGCTCTCACTCTGTGTGTTATGAAGACAGGGTTTTATTTGAACTAAACATGTGACCACGTGACCATGGGAGGTGGCACCAAGTCACTCAGTGCAGACTGGCCCGGGAGTCCACCCAGGATGGCCGAGGAGAAGCTTGTGCTGAGCCCGTTACCTAGGGGCTAAGAATAAATAGGAGACACAGAAGTTCTGGCTCAGGGTGCGGACTCTGGGCAGCGTGGAATGACTGCTCGGAGCTTGGCAGGGGGCCAGCTGGTGAGGCCGGGCAAAGGCCTGAGTTCCCCTGGCTCCAGGGCCTAGTGGCTCAGCTTCCCCAGGTGCCTGTCTCAGACAAGAGGAAAGAAGGTTAAGGCCGGGTGTGGTGGCTCACGTCTGTAATCCCAGCACTTTGGAAGGCGGAGGTGGGTGGATCACGAGGTCAGGAGTTCGGGATCAGCCTGGCCAACATGGATAAACCCAATCTTTTCTAAAAATACAAAATTAGCCAGGTGTGGTGGTGTGCGCCTGTAATCCCAGCTACTTATGAGGCAGAGGCAGGAGAATCACTTGAACCTGGGAGGTGGAGGTTGCAGTGAGCTGAGATCACGCCATTGCACACTGGGCAACAAGACCGAGACTCCATCTCAAAAAAAAAAGAATGTTAAAAGCTGGGGCAGAAGGCTGGGCGCCATGACTCACACCTGTAATCCTAGCACTTTGGGGGGCCAAGGCGGGTGTATCACCTGAGGTTGGGAGTTCGAGACCAGCCTGACCAACATGTAGAAACCACGTCTCTACTAAAAATACAAAATTATCCAGGCGTGGTGGCACATGCTTGTAATCCCAGCTACTCGGAGGCTGAGGCAGGAGAATCGCTTGAACCCGGGAGGCAGAGGTTGCAGTGAGTCAAGACTGCGCCATTGCACTCCAGCCTGGGTGACAAGAGTGAAACTCTGTATTAAACAACAAAAAAAGAAGCTGGGGCAGAAAGTTCAGAAAAGCCAAGAGAGGTTTCTGCAGCCCCGAGGAAGGGATGTACGGACGCTGGGCCCTCAGCCTTTCCAATCCAGGCTTTTCGCTGGGGCCCGGGTAGGAAAGATTTTCATGAGACCGAAGTTCTCCCGAAGGTGGCACAAGAGTTTAGTGTCTCTTGGTTCCAGGAGAAGCAGGGAAGCCTGTGGCTCTTAGCAAGAAAACTCAAGGTCAAACTCTGAAGGAAAAGTCCAAGTGTAATTGGATGCGAAGGTCTCCCGCGCTGCAGCTTGGGCAGAACCAGGAGAGGGCGCTGCTTATCCCTCCTTGTGCCTCCAGGAGGGGAAGGTCGAGGTCCAGTCTGTGCCCATCTGCGAGGGTGAAACTGGCTGTCCATGGTGGTCGTCGGCTGGGGCCTGTGCAGTTTGTTGGCCATCGCCCAGGCTGGAGGGGCCCCCCTGGCCCCTCTCAGTTCCTTACCATACTCCTCCCTGTGGCCTCGGGCAGAGGCAGTCGGATGCCCTGCCTGGGACTGTCCAGTGACAGTGGAGGAAGCCCATTTGGCCTCTGGCCTGAGCCAAATCCTCCCTTCTGGCTTTGCCATCCATGAAGCTTACATTTCAGTTCTAGGGACGTTCTACTTCATCATCTCAGAATCCGGGGGTGGGGAGAGGAAGCTGGCTAGTGGCAACTTGGGGGACAACTTTAGGGCCTTGGTGGCTGTGGCTCTGTCCGGCCGGCCTCCCAACTGGAGGAGGACACGCCTGGCTCTCTTGGCTACCCAGGGGCCCACACCCCACCCAGGAGAGCCCGTGTGTCTTCTGGCTTGTAGGTGAAAAGCCTCGATGGCACCACCTGGAAGTCTGAAACCAGCCATAGGTACTGGGGAGGTGGCCGGTGACCCAGATTGAAGCCAGAAAAACTGGCCTTGGCCAGAGTCCGGCCTCCTGCCCCCTGGCCTCCTTCTTTTCTTGTGGGGGTCCACAGTGTACCCTAGACCCAGGGACACCTATTACCCCAAATGCCCACAAAGACTTATGGGGGGGTTCTTCCCCCACCGCCCCACATCAAGAAGAGAACATTTTAAAAATGTTTTTATTTAATTAAAAAAAGAACAACCCAAAACCAGTAGTAGGTACGGGAGTCACAGGTGCTTAACTGGCAAAACACACGGGTGGGGGCGAGGGGGAGGGTCAGGAGGAGGGCGAGAAGGCGGGCACAGGCCACCACATCCCCCTGGGTGGGCGTCAGGTCTGAGGCGCAGCAGGAGGGCCAGGAAGGGGCGGCCCAGGGCCCAGGGTCCCCGGAGACCCGGCCGGCCTCAGGGAGGAGGCTGAGGAGGCCCAGGTGTCCGAGCTGGTTTTGCTCCCAGCTTGTCCCCTTCTTCCTACTCTTTCTTGGTCCCTAGAGTGGGCGCTGCATGCTCTGCCTGGGACTGGACAAGCGGTAGGATTCATTGGAACACAGCTTTCTCCATGGAATGATAAGAAACTTCTGGGGTGGCAGATGGAGGGAAACAGAACAGCATGGCTGCCTTGCTTTTGGAAATCACAGAAGAACAGTCTCGGGTCCTTGCTGGACGGCAGGTCTGGGGAGGGCATTCCCGGCCTTCAGCCTGGTGGGACAGTGTCATGGCAGTGGAGGTGGTGGGGTGTGGGGACGGGGCTGGACTAGAGCAGGTGCAGGCCTCGAGCTCTGCTGCTTTAGTGTCCGCTGCTGTGTGCATTTGGACATGCCACTAGATGATGCCAACCCCGACGGGAGTGAGGGCTCCAGAGCACGGCACACAGGGCCCCTGACCGGCCCTAGTTCAGCTCCCTGGCACACAGCGCAGTCTGGGGGAGCCGCTGCGGGGGGATGCATCCTTTCCTGGGGGCAAAGGAGGGTGAGACAGACGATGACATCATCACCAGGCTGGACGGACCCGGGTCTGAACCCCAGGGGGCCGAGTCCACCCTCGGGCTCCGTGAGCAGGTAGCTGAGGTAAGGATGCGCTTGTGACTTTCCAGCACCACAGCTACCAGGACTACAGGCGACTGTCCAGGGTGGATCAAGGAGTCTCAAAAAGTAAGAAATGATCTCTCTTTAGAAAGCACATGTTTTATATAAAAGAGGGTTAAGTTCCACGTTCTGGAGAGTTCTTCTTCCAAGCCTGCCCACGCGTCCACACTCTTTGCTTGCTTCGGGAGTGGGAAGAAAAGAATGGGTGGAAAAACTGGAAAAAACAGAACCCACTTCCTCAGCTCTGAACAAAGTGCTGAGATTTCCCCTCTGTAGGGAGGAAGAGGAACCTAGGTAGGCCCATTTATCCAAACTTCCTCCAGTCCGTCCTGTTAGGTGGTGGCGGAATAAATTACAATAACAGGAGTTGTGGGCGAGTTGCTGCTACTTTTTAAGATGAAGCAATGAATGTAAGTTGCTCTCCTGGCATTGATTTGCAGGAAGTCAGGATTCGTAACCACCTAGGAAATGGATTTTTGTTCTCTAGGTTTTTTTTTTTGGTCACTGTTCACGCTCAGGTCTCCCTTTCTTGCACAGAAGTTCAGGCTTCTGTTGCCAAATGCCAGTGAGAGTCAGGGGTGTCTGTCCACCTTTCCCCCAGGACCCTCGATGCTCAGGGGACAGAGCTGCTCCTTGGAGCTGTGACAAGGGGCACAGCCAGAGGCCACGCGGCTACCTTTCTTTTCCCTGACCGATGGAACCCTCCAGACTCTGAAGTCCAGTCAGTGGAGCTGTCCTGCCCATTCTGAGGCAGAAACTTCCAGAAGCAGAGAGGAGACCCAGCAACAGCCCCGGCCTTTACCTGGGCCTCCTCCACAGGCTGGGGGAAGCCGGCCGTGGGGCAGCACAAAGGCTGAAGCACCAGTTGGCTGCAGGGCTGTCTACAGGATCACAGGCCACCGCCAGGGTCACACAGAGAGGGAGAGATGGAGAGGAAGGGAGTGAGCTTCGGTGGTCTCGTTTCTGGCTCAACGACACAGGAATCTCAGGTTCAGAAGCAGCTGACCAGAGCCCAGAGACCCCTTGGTGCCCAGCAGAGTCTTCTGGTGACCCGGTGCCCAGGCACGGAGGGAAGGCCCTGAAATTCCGTTTTTCTGGCAAGATTTGTTTCCAAGAGGAGATAATGGCTCAATTTTGTCTTCCCGAGTTGGTCAAGGCTGTGCAGCCTCAGGAAAGCTCTGGGGCTTCCTGGGAGATTTCAGAGACCCTGGGGCATCAAAACACCCTTTTTGGGGGAGGGGTACAAAGTCAGCCTTCAGCTTCTCCCACAGCCCTGAGTCCGGTCTCCCAGCACAACCTCCGTGTGAAGCCAGCCCAGGCCACCTCTGGAGACCTGGGAGGCTGTGTTTGGCTTTAGTTCATTGTTCGACGTCTTGAGGATCACATGCCGTCCTGTGGGACATAAAGAGCCATTCTGGGGAGAGGCCGGAGCTGAGAGAAGGGGCAGGTGGTTCACACGGGGGTCGTCCGGCGGTTCAGCATGCTGACGTGGAAACCTTCCTTCAGGTCCTGCTGGAAGAAGTCGTGCACCTGCAGGAAGCTGGCCTCCTGGTCGGGGCTGTAGCTGGCCGCGGTGGTCACCTTCAGGGGCTCCCTGGACAGCGTGTACATGGACAGCTCCCCCATGGGGATGGCCCCTGCGATCTTCAGGCCCATGGGCGACACGTCCCTGGAGGGCGAGGCCTCGGTGGACCTGGAGCTGGACCTCGAGCGCCGTCTCCGATACCTGTAGCTCGGCATCCTGGCGTAAGGAGAAGAGGAAGACGCCTTAAGGAACTCCCGTTTGGTCTTAAACCTCAACTCTTTATTTTTCTCAATGTAAATGTTTACAGCCAGGACGCCCACGGTCTCAGCCACAATGAAAGACAGAGCTCCAAAGTAAAAAGACCAGCCATAGTTGTAATGGTTCTTTTTGTCTTCATCCCGCTTGTCACTCGGGTCCCCCGTGTTGCTGGAGATGTAGACGATGATGCCGATGATGTTACTGAGGCCTGAAAGGGAAGCGGGAGTGGGGGGCGGGGCCAGGGAGGGAGAGAGGCAGAGGTTAGGTCCGCAGCCGGACCGGCAGGGCAGGGGACAGGTGGCCACTCCCCTCTCTGATGAGTATTTGTTTATTCTGGTTGCTAATTTTTCTTTTCAGTAATTACTTTTGAATAGAGTACAAAGTTCACATGAGGCATACAATAAACTCTCAGCCCCCAGTTCCCCTCTTGAAGGCAACTATTGTTATCTTCTTTCATAAGTCCTTCCAGAAAAAAAATCTCTAACACACACACTCTCTCTCTCTCGGTCTCTCTGTCTCTGTGTCTTTCTCTCCCCTATTTTTTTTTTTTTTTTGCATAATACTCTGGCTGCTTGTTTTTTCACTTAACAGTATGTCTGAAGACGGCTCCGAATTAGGCGGTGGAGAGCTGGTCCTGTCTTTCTAACTACATGCAGCAGCCCCATATGGACGTCTCAATACCCAGCTAACCAGGCAAGATCAGTCACCCTTTTGAAGGGCACAATCCGGTGGCATTTGGTGCTTTCACAACGTCGTGCAAGCATCCAAAATGTTTCTGTCACCCCAAAAGGAAGCCCTGTTCAGCAGTTGTTCCTCATTCTCACCAAAGTCAGCTGTCCCCTGTCAGCTAGTCAGTGGCAGAGCGAGGTCACAGTTAGTGCTGGAGCCCTGAAGCTGGTTCTGTGGACGCTGTGGATCACGAACATCCCTCTCGGCTCAGCCACACCTTCCTTTTGGGGTGACAGAAATGTTTTGGATGTTTGCACAACGTTGTGAAGGCACCAAGTGCCACTGGATTGTGCCCTTCAAGAGGGTTACTTTTATCTTGCATGAATTTCACTTCAATTTCACTTCCTGAACACTGGGACTTTACAAGGCACTTGAGTGTGCATCGAAGTTACGTATGCATTCCCCGCAAGGAAGCACACTCCCTGGCAGTGGGGACCATGCGAAACCAGCACTCCCGTGTCCCCAGCCCTCTGTCCAGAACCAGCCCGGGGCTGGCCGGCCGGCGGCTCACCTGCGGCTACGAAGAGGATGCCAGCGCTGAGGACGATGTTGTTCTTGCGGCTGTAGATCCTGCCGGCGCCGATGCACAGGCCCCCCAGCAGAAGCAGGATGGTGCTGAGGATGGGGAAGACGCTGGAGGCTCGTACGATGCCTGGCCGGGGAGGTGGGGCACAAAGCAGAGGACAGTGAGCTTGGCTGCCCTTCCGGGCATGGCTGCATATGTCTCCCAGGAACCTTGCAGCTCCAGGCCCTTCCCTGGGATTTGAGATTCCCATCGGGACCTGGAGACTCGAGGTGGGCCAGGGCCTGGGGCCAGCTAGGGGCCGTTGGATCAGATGCAAGTGGGGGCTCCAGGCCTGCACTTCACCCTGGAGTCACATCTGTCTACCTCTTACTTAGTTTCTCCCTGGGAGTGGGCACCAGGGAGGCCGCAGTAACAGCCGTGAAAGCCCCAAACTGCGTCACATTTCTGTGACACTGCACAGCCAGCTAAGCCCTTGCATGAACACGGTCTCTGTGAAGCCCCTGGAAAGCCGGGGAGCAGTGTCCACGAAGGGGGCCTAGTCAGTGGTTGAGGGCACAGGCATCAGCACCAGGTGGGTCTGGTCACGGGCCCTGCTGTGATGTGCTGGCTGTGCAGCCTTGGCCAATCACTTCCACTCTCCAAAACCCAGCTTCCCATCTGTGGCATGAGGTTCCTCATAGCACCAATGTCCTATGTCAGGTGCGTAGCACTGGGCCTGGCCATTCTATACCTTCATCAACATCCTCATCATCCCCAAGGTGACAGACAAGAGCGTGGGACCTCACAACTGGCCTGAAGTCGCAGGGGCGGTGTGGCTGGGCTGAAAGGGATGCTTGTGACCCACAGAGCCACCTCTGTCGCCCTGACACCAGGGCTCTGCCACTGACTAACCTCGCTCTGCCACCGACCAGCTGACTGGGGACAGCTGACTTTGGGGATCACCTCAGTCCCCTTTTATGACTTGGGGATAGTTACACCTAACTGTAGGGAGTTGAATTGTGGCCTCCCTAGAATACATCTATGTCCTAACCTTTAGGACCTGTGAATTGATCTTATTTAGAAAAAGGATCTTGGCTGGGTGCAGTGGCTCACGCCTGTAATCCCAGCATTTTGGCAGGCTGAGGCACGCGGATCACCTGAGGTCAGGAGATCCAGATCAGGCTGGGCAATATGGTGAAACTCTGTCTCTACTAAAAATACAAAAGAAATTAGCCAGGCGTGGTGGCATATGCTGTAATCCCAGCTACTCGGGAGGCTGAGGCAGGAGAATCGCTTGAACCTGGGAGGTGGAGGTTGTAGTGAGCCAAGATCGTGCCATTGCACTCCAGCCTGGGTGACAAGAGCGAGATTTTGTCTCAAAAAAAAAAAAAGAAAAAGAAAAAGAAAAAGGGTCCTGCAGATGTGACTCAGTTAAGAATCTCAAGCTGAGATAATCTGGGATGAATCTGGTGGGTCCTAGATCCAGTGACGAGTGTCCTTATAAGAACCTGATAGGAAGAGAAGACACGGAGAGAAGGGCTGTGAAGATGGAGGCAGAGACCCGATGGTGCTGCCATGAGCCAAGGAAAGCTGGAAGAGGAAGGGTCCTCCCCCAGAGCCTTCAGAGAAAGCAGGGTCCCCAACACCTTGACTCTGGGCTTCTGGCTTCCACATTATGACCATGAATTTCTGTTGCAAGTCATGGAGTTTGTGATCATTTGTTACAGTGGCCCTGGGAAGTGAACATGCCCCACTGGAGGGTCACTGTGAGAAAATGTCAAGCACCCAGTAGGGGCTTAGGGTGCCCCTCTCTCAGCGTCTGGGTTGGGAGGAAGGTCAGAGGGAGGGAAGGGAGACTTGGGAAAGGAAGGCGCAGAGCTCGGCCTTTCCCAAGCACCTGCTGTCTTCCAGCCCGTAGAAATCTCGGCTGCTGTGTGGACCCTTGGTGGCCCTCGCAGGGGAGAGTGAGTTGGGCTGTGCTGGCAGGCGCCGCCCTCCCCGGCCAGCTGAGCTGGTGTCAGGGCTGTCAGCCTCTGAAGGCAGGGTTTGTCTCCTTTTTTTGTGAACGCGTCAGTGTGTTCTCCTGCTTCACAGAGCGGGGATTGTCTGGGGCATTAAAGGCAGTCCTTCTCTCCGGTGCCTCCTCCTCTCCGATTCCTCACTGCCTTCTGGCAGGAGCGGACTCTGGGATGAAGTTTCCTGTGTGTTTCTGAAATGTGCCTCTGAGCCGTGCTGGCCAGAAAAGTTGGGGTCAGTCATCCTCTTCCCTTCAGCCCCCACAATGCCCTCCCTCGTTCTGCAGACAGGTCAGAGGAGTCCGAGAGAAGGAAGTCCATCCAGCACTTTGGGAGGCTGAGGTGAATGGTTCACCTGAGGTCAGGAGTTTGAGACCAGCCTGGTCAACATTGTGAAACCCCATCTCTCCTAAAAGTAGAAAAATTAGCTGAGTATAGTGGTGGGCACCTGTAGTCCTAACTACTTGGGAGGCTGAGGCATGAGAATCGCTTGAATCTGGGAGGCGGAGGTTGCAATGAGCCAAGACTGGGCCATTACACTCCAGCCTGGGCAACAGAGCAAGACTCCATCTCAAAAAAAAAAAAAAAAAAAAAGCCCAGTCTAGTTGCTCTGAGATCGCTGGATGCCCAGGCTTGGCTCAGAGCCATCCATCCTGCTGAGGTAAGACACACAAGCACCAGTCCCTTGCCACATGGACTCATTCCTGAGCTGTGGATGTGCAGATGCCAGCTGGGATTGCCACAGACAGTGGTGCAGGCCGGGCACGGCACAGGTGGCTAAGGGGTGGAGGGATGAGCGAGGCTGAAGTCCAGACCATGCCCTGCTGGCCATATCAAGCCCTGCCAGAGGGTCTGCATCTGCCAGGAGACAAGACACTTCCTTCTAACTCACTCCCGGGCACACTGTGGACTCCCAGCAGCCCTGACACCAGCGCTCTGCAGCCTGGCACAGAAGTTATCCACCTAACTGGGAATGCAGACCTGCAGAGGGACACCAGGCCCAGGGCAAGGCGGGTGGAAACCCCTGGGACCAGTAGGGCCTGTGGAAGAAAAGGCAGGCGGCCTGTGGAAGGGGAGTGACCCTTTCAAATCTTGGGCTATGAATCTGCAAATCGGCAGGGACACTGTAAGAGCTCAGAGGCCTTCAGGGGGTTCTGTAACCAACAACACAAGCCTGGCTTCTCTGGAAGGCTCCAGAATGCACGGCTGGGGCTGAGTTCCTTCCTGAATTGTCAAAGGCTGGGTGCGAGCAGCACAGCCTTGGGTCTGCCAGGGTTGGTGGTCTGCACCCACCTGAAACAGGCCTCCTGCAGGCAGCCCCACGATGAAAGCTTCTGTCGCCTTCTCCAAAACTCCAAAACACCCCTTCTCCACCGGAGGGCAGAGCCCTGTTTTCTTTGCTGTTGTACTCCATGAGTCTAATACAGTGATTGGCACATAGTAGGCCCACAGTTACTTTTTTTTAAGAGATGGGGTCTTGCTCTGTCATGCAGGCTGGAGTGTGGTGGCACGATTGTGGCTCACTGCAGCCTCAACTTCCTCGGCTCGTCATCCTCCCATCTCAGCCTCCTGAGTAGCTAGGACTGGAGGCACGTGCTATCATGCCTGGCTCCTTTATCTTTATTTTTAATTTTTGTAGAGACAAGGTCTCACTATGTTGACCAGGCTGGAACTCCTGGCCTCAAGTGATCTTCCCACCTTGGCTTCCCAAAGTGCTGGGATTACAGGAGTGAACCACTGCGCCTGGCTGTAAAAACTTGTTAAATGAATGAATAAACAAACTCTCATGAACCCTCATTTCTTGCAAACATCAGCCTCCAAGGACCTCCCTCCTGTGCTTCTACATATTTTGGGGAGCCATAGTGTGGACAGAGACCAGAAGACGAAATATTAGAAATCAGGGTGGCCCTGGAAACACATGCCAGGTGCCTGTGGTGACCATGACCTTGGCCTGTCCCCAAAAGTGGCTCAGCCCCTCCAGCTTCAAGCTCGCAGGCACCTGCACTCTGGAGATAAAAGATGATCAAAGACACAGGCAGAGCCTGGTTTTAGAGCCAGATATCCCCGTTTCTGCAGCCACTGAGTAGAAAAACACCTCCCTGTTGGGAAGTCAGTTCAGCCCCACCCCGCCCTGGCTTCTGCCAGCAGCTGAGACCACAGGCCCGAAAGCCGTCAAGCTGTCTCTCCCACGTGCATCTCTGCGCTTGTTAATGAACCTGGCTGCTTTCCCCACAGCGTACGCTTAAGGAGAACATGGCCTTCCCCAATGAGCTCTAATTGCGGTCATGCTGTCACCTTCATTTTATCTGGGAAAATCACTCTGCAGCCCTCCCTGCCTTGCGCCCTCCCCAGAGGACCTGCAACAACTCACTCTTTTTTTTTTTTTTTCCCCTCTTCCAGACCCTCACTCCACCCTTATTCACCCTGCCCTGAGCCCCAGGAAGCTGACTGTGTGGACTGAATCCTTGGGCTCCTGCCTTTGGCCTCTGGAGAAGGGTGTCAGTGAGGGAGTTCTGCTGGGCTGCGGGTGAAGGGGGGGCATTCATTCCTTCCCGACGGCCACAGCTCCTGCCAGGCAGCCCCCCACGCCTGCCCCCTCACCTGACCAGGCTGAGGAACGTAAGGGCTCCCGGCTGTTGCTGGCCCCGGGAGCTCGCCAGCCCTGGTGGATTTACCTTCACGTCACCCACACATTTGTAAATGTCCTTCCGTAAACATCCTTCATTCACCCTGTTTGAGTGCAGCATCTGCTTCCTGCTGAGAGATCGGGAAGCCACGTGGGCTGACCGCAGGGCTACTGCATCCTGAGGCCAATCCAGAAAGAGACCCGAGAGCTCAGGGACCATGAGTGGGACAGAGACAGGTGAGTAAAGAACAGCCAGCGCCAATGCCCAGAATCTCAGGGGCGCTCCAGTGGAAAATGGAGAGGGAACGGTTGGTATCTACAATGCCTGCTTCTTTATAGTCCCAGGATTGAGCCATGGGCACATCTACCCCCAGAATTTTAAGAACCCCCTGATTGCCCTGGATTGAGCAGAGAAGGGCAGATTCTGAGTTAGGGTTGATTATCTATTTTTTATTTTTTATTTTATTATTATTTTTGAGATGGAGTCTTGCTCTGTCGCCAGGCTGGAGTGCATGGTACAATCTCAGCTCACTGCAACCTCCGCCTCCTGGGTTCAAGTGATTCTCCTGCCTCAGCCTCCCAAGTGGCTGGGACTACAGGTACATGCCACCACACCCAGCTGATTTTTGCATTTTTAGTAGAGGTGCGGTTTGGTCATATTGGCCAGGCTGGTCTGGAACTCTTGACCTCAGATGATCCACCCACCTCGGTCTCCCAAAGTGCTGGGGGATTACAGGTGTGAGCCACCATGCCTGGCCAGGGTTGATTTTCAATTGAGCCATCCCAGCTAGGCTGAGCACCAAGGGCCTCTGTAGATGATTGTGCAGGCATGCACTGTACAACTGGAGGGATATTCATACCATAATTTATGGATGTGACATCCCTTGAGTTGTGCAGTGTGCAACCTGCACAACGATCTCTGGCAGCCCTGTGGGAATCTCATTTGCTTGGTTCAGTGTGGGCCCCCAGTAAGCAGACCAGAGCACAGGCAGGAGGAGGAAGAGGCGAGGGAGGAAGGATGGGAGGCAGAGCTGTGGCCAAATTATTTCACGTTCTGGGCCTGGTCGCAGCAGCCTGACACTGCCCCAGGCTCCATGGGAACCGCGTGCTGTTCTATTTCACCAGATGACTCAGAATCAAAATCTTTTCTCTTAGAAAAAAAAGATCCATAAGCAGGTGCAGAGTGAATTGTGCTCTCTCTGAGGGCGCTGGTATCGATTCTCCATCAGCAAGGCTGGGCCCGAGCCCCAAGGGTGCTGCTGTGAGCTGCTCTTTGTGTGTCTTTGCTAACGTAGAGGGCAAAATGACTCCGAAATGGTGCTATCTTTCCATTTCCAGGCTCCTCCCCGGCTGCCCACGGATGAGATCTGGACTCATTGTGGGGGCTGCGTTTGGCATTTGGGGTTGAGCTTGTGCTGTGACTTCTGGGCTTCAGTCTGGGGACCCCATGTAGCCACTGGACCCAGGAGCTGGTGGGGGCTCCCAGGCAGGCCATGGACAGAGGTGGTGCTGCAAAGACCTCAGGACCACGCATCAGAGGCTGCACCTGGCACCTTCCTCACCTTCTCGCCTGGGTCTCCCAGTGTTCCATGAGGCCGTCTTGGTGTGTGGCTGTATCTGAGTTTTCAAGACTGGAATGGAAGAGAGTGTGCAGGCCCCAGTGTGCTTGATGTGCCACACCTCTCAGGGATGCCCAGCCTGGGCAGAGCCTGTATCTTTTTTCTTTTTTGAGGCGGAGTCTCTCTTTGTCATCCAGGCTGGAGTGCGGTGGTGCAATCTTGGCTCACTGCAATCTCTACCTCCCAGGTTCAAGCAATTCTCTGCCTCAGCCTCCCAAACAGCTGGGATTACAGGTGCCCGCCACCCCGCCTGGCTAATTTTTGTATTTTTAATAGAGATGGGGTTTCACCATCTTGGCCAGGCTGGTCTTGAACTCCTGACCTCATGATCCATCTGCCTCGTCCTCCCAAAGTGCTGGGATTATAGGTGTGAGCCACCGCGCTCAGTCACAGAGCCTGTATCTTTCATCTCCCTTGCCCCAGCCCCAGCTCCAGCCTATCAGTAACTCTGAAGCCTGCCACACCCAGAGCCTCTCTGCTCAGGCCCCCATCTCCCCAGGGCACAGGCCTCTCAGCCAAATAACCCCATTGAGATACCCAGCATGTCATGGCAGTGATGAGCAAAACTCCATCCTCCAAACTCTGAAGTCTGAATAAGGAAGAGAGCGAGCGGGCCATCCCGAGAAAATCACCCTGTCCACACCCCATGTCTCTCTTTCCTCCAGCCGCCTTCCCCCAGCCTCTCTCCTCCCCCCAGAAGGCAAATGCAGGCCTCCTGACACTCACGGAGGAGGTACTCTGAGCTGTCATGGTCGTAGTCATTGTCCTCTGGGAAGTGATTGATCCGGAAGCAGTGCCCTTTATAGATCCCTGGAAGGAACGAGAGGAAAGGAACACGGTCAGGGCTGTGTGGGTTCACTCGCCCATTCACTCCAGACATGGCTGCTGAGTATGTGAGCCTCTGTGCAGGCCCTGGGGACAGACAGAGAAGCGAGGCAGGCACCAGCATCCCAGTCTGGTGGGGGAACGGGAGAGACACACAGAGAGCAACTACGCAGGGAGAGATGTGCCCCAGAAGTGACCCTAGTTATGGTCCAAGGGTGGACGCACGTGAGAGTAACGGGACCTGGCACGCATTGCCACTGAGACAAGAGGTGCCAGGCAAGCTGCCCTGGGCAAGCAGGAAGTCGGATCCCTCTACCCAAGGGACTCTTAGATACATCTTGAGAAAACCAAAAACAAAGAATTTGCCCACTGGGAATGGGGCACAGGGGCTTTCCAGCAGAGGAGTAAGACATGCGAAGGCAAGGGTGACGTCTGTCTGTCTGCATCTTTCCCTCTCTTAAACCATAGTTACGGCTGGCCACAGTGGCTCATGCCTGTAATCCCACCAATTTGGGAGGTTGAGGAGGGCGGATCACTAGAGCCCAGGAGTTTGAGACCAGCCTGGGCAACACGGTGAAACCCCTTTTCTACTGAAAGTACAACAATTAGCTGAATGTGGTGGGGTGCACTTGTAATCCCAGGCTGAGGTGGGAGGATCGCTTGAGCCCGGAAGGTGGAGTTTGCAGTGAACTGAGATCACACCACTGCACTCCAGCGTGGGCAACAGCCAGACCCTGTCTCAAACCCACTCAAAAAACCACAGTTATGGTGACTCCTTCCTGAGGCACACAGTTTGTGCAAATTCCACTTCCCTGACTCAAGGTAATTGAAGGAAGAGAAGATGGAGCCAGAGAAACTTCCAGAAGGGCTGAGACCATCTCCTGCTTGGTTTCTTCCTCCCTACTCTGAGAAGGGGCTCCCATGGGGTTGGGGGGGGCTGGACCCCCTAGGTAGCTTAGCAATGCAGGACAGGCCACTCCTCCCTTCCAGAATCTTCCACCCCACTCTCCTAGTCCTCTGCCTCCCTGCAGTCTGAGAATGTCCACCACAGAACTGGACATTGGTTGCCAGGGGCACAGGGTGTTGCTGTGTCGTCCCCTCCGTGCCAGACAGCCCCTTCCCCCAGCTCAGCCTCGCACTCCCGCAGCCCGGGAGCCACAAGCTCATCTTGATACCCGAGTGTCCTGTGCTGGGGCTGTTTACAGCTGGGGCCCATTCCTTTTCTGCAGCCGATGCAAGCCCGTCCCTCCACCCCCTGGCCCTGGTCAGTCAGGAGCACAGTCCTGGTGGCAGGGTCCAGGTGCACATCCAACTCTCAGTGCTTCCAAGCAGGAGAGGTCCCTGGTCAGCTGGGAGCACGGCACCCTTCCACTTGGTCACCAAGTTGCTGGTTACCAGCTCCCACCCTGAAGCTCTTTTTTCCTCCATTGGGCCCCTTCAGCTACCTCCAAGGAGCTGGGGTGCTCAGTGACAACTCAGCTTCCTGAAGGTCTCTGGCCCCAGGGGCCAGAGGTGGGGGGTGGGATGGTGGGGAGGCAGAGGGAGGGTCTCAGAGGTGGTGCTGGGAGTGTCCCCTGCGTGGGATCCAGCATGAACAACGGAGGTATCAACCTCCCAGTCTCCTCATCTGGAGAATGGGCAGAGCCACAGCCATTATCTCCTGGGGCTCTTAGGAGAATTACACCACGTGGCACTTGAAAGGCACTTCATGGTGGTGACTCAGAGTGGGGGGTCGCTGCTGTTGGATCTAGCAATCACCCACCCTTGCCCCTTCATGAGTGGCTGAATTGGTGGAGAACCATGAGGGTTTGGGAGCAAGAGGAAGGAACACCAAGACAGGCTGGCCTCAGGGTGGTGGGGGCGGGGTGGGGACGCAGAGGCCAGAGTCGGCCGGCCACACCCGCCACCCCCCACTGCTGGCTCTCACAGGGCAGGCTCAGAATATTCCAAGAGACCTGGAGTAGGCATTTTCCCAGCCGCGGGTGGGTAAGACCAAGCTCTTCTCCGGTCCTCCCCTCCCCACTCCTTCCCTCCCCCGCCTCCCCTCCCCCACACACTTATTTTGGGCTACTTCATGGGTCTACGCAAAGCCACCAAGTCACGTATGCATGTTGGGACAAGTGACAATAAGAGGTTGAAAAAGAAAAAGGGGTCTCTCTTTCCGGATCTGCTCTGCGGCGGAAGGCTGCTGAGTCCACTCTGTCTTTCAGACCCTCTGTGTGCACACCCTTCCACGTGTACACGCGTGGGGTTCTGCCATCTTTAAAAAACTACCCTTGACTTGAAATAACCGTAGCATCACATGCCATTGTTAGAAATAATACTGGAACCATCCACATCACCTTTACACTCAGCTTCTCCCCATGACATCGTCCAAAACTGTAGTCCAATATCACCACCAGGACACTGACATTGACACGACCAGGATACGGAACACTCGTCACTGCCAGGAGCCCCCAGGCTGCCCTCACATAGCCGCACTCACGCCCTCCTGCCCGTCCGCTCCCTGCTCCGAAGCAGCCTGGAATACGTTCTCCATGTCAATAGTTTTGTCACTTTGGAGATGCTCCTACAAATGGAATCATACAGCCTGTAAGCTTTGGGGACCAGCTGTTCTCACTCGGCATTACCGCCTCGGGATGCAACCGAGCTCTCGTGTGTGTCAGTGGTTTGCTCTGTGTTATTTCTGAGTGGCATTCTGCAGCATGGACGTGGCATTGTTTGTTTCATCATTCACCCACCGAGAGACACTTGTTGTTTCCAGCTATTACTAACGAGGCGGTAGAGAAGAGCGTGCGTTGTCTTTGGCCGCGTGGAGCATGAATGAGATTGTTCTCTGCCCCTAGAGCCAAGAATCTGAAATATTTCCCCTAAACATCCTCTCTAGGTCAAACACCTTCAGTCATTTCTTTTTTTATGCTGGAGACCTTTCTTAAAAGTCTGGTAATCCTTGATTGTCTTTTTTTTTTGAGACAGAGTTTCGCTGCGTTGCCCAGGCTGGAGTGCAGTGGTGTGATCTCGGCTCACTGCAACCTCCGCCTCCCGAGTTCAAGCGATTCTCCTGCCTCGGCCTCCCCAGTAACTGGGATTACAGGCACACATCACCACGCCTGGATAATTTTTGTATTTTTAGTAGAGACAGGGTTTCACCATGTGCATCAGGCTGGTCTCAAACTCCTGACCTCAGGTGATCCATCTGCCTCAGCCTCCCACAGTGCTGGGATTACAGGCATGAACCACTGCGCCCAGCTGCCATTTCTTTACTGATGGTTTCAAGAGCCTTCATCTCCCTGGCTGCCTCCTCTGGGCTTGCTCCCAACTCTCAGTGCCTGGACACACAGCTCCACCACCAAACCCAGCGCTCAAGCTGGGTCTGACCAGCCCAAACCACCTTGGCACTTTCTCTTCCTCTTCTCTGGACCCCATGCTTCTGTTAATGGGACCAGGTATCGCTGTTGACTCAGTCTCCTAGGATTTTTTCACAAAAGCTGCCTCACCTCCCCAGAACCTGTTTTTGTGGAGTAGCATGTTTGGCACTACGGACTTCACATTTAGCCCTGTCAAATTCAGTTTTGTTAGTGGTGGCCTAAGGCATTTAATAGGGAGAAAATGAATGACTGGTGTAAGAAGTAGGGGAGAAAGCCATTTTCTTTTTTTTTTTTTGAGACGGAGTCTCGCTCTGTCCCCTAGGCTGGGGCTGGAGTGCAGTGGCTCGATCTCAGCTCACTGCAACCTCTGCCTCCCTGGTTCAAGTGATTCTCCTGCCTCAGCCTCCCGAGTAGCTGAGATTACAGGCGCCGGCCACCACATCCAGCTAATTTTTGTATTTTCAGTAGCGATGGGATTTCACCATGTTGGCCAGGCTGGTCTCAAACTCCTGACCTCAGGCAATCCACCCACCTTGGCCTCCCAAAGTGCGGGGATTACAGGTGTAAGCCACCATGCCTGGCTGAGAAAGCCATTTTCCCTACACCAGGGAGGCAGAAGAACACAGAATGTTCTCAGAGCTTCAAGAAGTTCTGTGTGGCTTCAGTATGATGGGGAAGCTTGTGTCCCTAACACTCCTTAGACTTAGACTCTGGGGCTGAGGGTACTGGCTGACGCTTCAGGCTGCATTAATCCTTCACTAGCAGGCAGAGATACTGGAGCACAGGAGACGGCAGTCCAGGGCCCCACGCCACTGGGACAGTGAGTAGTCACGGAGGGTAGGCATGGGCACAAAGGCAGAGCTTGGCTGGGGTGGAAGGCTAGGAGTTTTGAGAATGGTTGATGTGTGCGTAGAAGGCACCACCACGTCTGATGCAAAGAGGGACAGTCGGGGCAAAGGTGTGAAGTTTCCCAAGGCACAGCTGCCCTGGCGTGGTTGGGTAGCAGTGACGGGGGAAGTGGAGGCAGAAGGAGCTGGGATAGGGGTGGGGTCTGGCATGGTGGGCAGAGGACAGGGGACTTCATTGTACAGTCTCCATGGTGGGGATGCTGTAGTCTGAATATTTGTGTCCCCCCCACCCCCAAATTCATACGCCAAAGTCCTGACCCTGAGGTGATGGTGTTAGAAGAAGAAGGCTTTCAGAGGTGATTAGTGGAGCCCTCACGAATATGATTAGAGTCCTTTTAAAAGAGACTCTGGAGAGCTCGTTTGTCCCTTCTATGTAAGAACACAGCAAGAAGGCACTGTCTCTAAACCAGGAAGTGGCCCTCACCAGACACCAAATCTGCTGGCACCTTGATCTTGGACTTCCCAGCCTCCAGAACCATGAGAAATCAATTTCTGTTGTACGCCACCCAATTTATAGTATTTTGTTATATACTATATACTATATCTATCTATATACTGTATTTTGTAGTTTGTTAGTAGCCGGAATGGATTAAGGGATGGGGTGACTTCAGGTTGAAAGGCACTGGGATGTACCATTCTTAAAGAAAACTGCACGGGACAGGAGCGGCAAGGAGATGTAAAACCAAGAAACGCAGCCCAGCACAATGGCAAACAATGCTCTTGGTCTGGGGAGACCCTGGCTCCTGTCCTTGGACGTGGTTTCAGATGAGGGACTGGAGGCCAGAATGGAAGTGACTTGGCTAAGATCACTCTAGCACAGAGAGGCAGGGTGTATCAGTTTGCTGGGGTTACTTTCACGAAGTACCATACACTGGGGGATTTCATGAAAGACATGTATTGCCTCCCAGTTCTGGAGGCTTGACGTCCAAGATCAAGGTGCTGATGGGGTCAGTTCCTCCTGAGGGCTGTGAGGGAGAAAGCTCTTCCAGAACTTGACCTTGCTTCTGGTGTTTGTTGGTGATCTCTGGTGTTCCTTGGCTTCTAGAAGCATCAGCTCCATCTCTGCCTTCTGTCCCATGTCGCGTGCTCTCTGTGTGTGTGTCTGTGTCCAAAGTTCCCCTTTTCATAAGGGCACCAGTCACACTGGATTAGGGCCCACTCTAAAGCCCTCTTTTTTTTCTTTTTGAGACAGAGTCTCACTCTGTCACCCAGGCTGGGGTGCAGTGGCGATATCTCAGCCCACTGCAACTTCTGCCTCCAGGGTTCAAGCAATTCTCCTGCCTTAGCCTTCCGAGTAGCTGGGATTAAAGGCATGTGCCACCATACCTGGCTAAGTTTTGTTATTTTTAGTAGAGACAGGATTTCACCATGTTGGCCAGGCTGGTCTCGAACTCCTGACCTCAAGTGATCCGCCCACTTCGGCCTCCCAAAGTGCTGGGATTACAGGCATGAGCCATCACACCCAGCCTCAAAAGGCTTCATTTGAACTTGATTACCTCTGTAAAGAGCCTGTCTTCAAATCAGGTTACATTCTGGGGTACTGAGATTAGGACTTCAAAATAAGAATTTTCAGTGGGGACAGGGTGGGTGCAATTTAACCCATAACCCAGGGTTCAGAGCAGATGCATCGGTCAGGCCCCCCAGCCAGTGCTCCAGGCTGCTGTTGACAGACTCAAGGCTCCTCGATTCCGCCACCCCTCAGCTCTTTGCCCAGCCCTGGCCCCTGCTCCCCATAATCCTCCCTCAGAGGGCCCCTTGTAATTCCTCCACTTCCATGCTGAGTGCCAAAGAAACCCCCTAATAACTGTGATTTCCTAATTGGCACACTCCGGTCTCCTACGGGCTGGCCTCTCTCCAGCTTCCGCGAGCCAGGCTGTTGGGAAACCTCTCCGTGGGTTCCTGTAGTGAAAACTCCAGGCATGGAGAAGCAGTCTGGGCTGGGTTGGGCTTTCTCAGGGAGCCCTACCTTCCTGGCCTGCTAGTGGCTCTCCATGAGATCCTGATAAAACACTATGATCTTCGGTTCCTTCATCAGACTTACATTTGTTGAGTACCTGCTGTGTGCTCAGTGCTGGGGACTCGGAGATATAGCAGAGTCTGGCTGCTAGAACCTGTTTCCTCTTCTTACTGTGTGCATGGCTATGCTGAATTTCCCAGCTGCCCTTGCAGTTAGAGGTGGCCTGTGACCCAGCTGTCCAGTGGAATGTGAGCTGAAGTGATGTGAGCCATTCCTAGACAAGGTTCAAGAGCAGTGGGGGTGCCCCTTCATCTCCACTCCCTCCCGACCTGCCACGGGATGAGAGAAGCCTGGGTCCCCGAATCACCCTGTGGAACACAGATGTCTGTTGAGAGGGCCACCCATTTGGATGGTTATATGAACAGGAAATGAACTCCTACTATGTTTAAGGCATTATAATTTGGGCATATTTCTGTTAGCGCAATAATCAGTAATAGAAGAGGAGAACAAGACAGACACGGTCTCTGTCCTTCTGAAGCTTTCTGGTTCCATAGGCATTCAGTGATGACTGAGGCAAGGGTTTAGAAGGAATCCAGAGTTTCCAACAGCACATCCCTAAGGAGGCTGGCCCAGGCTGCAGAGTAGAGGACAGGGAAGCACTCCTCATCTGGAAAATGGGGGAAATATTTTTACAACCTTTTATATTTGAAGTGAGACCCAGTGAGACCCATGCTGGTCAAGGCACCTTGACAAGGCTAATTTGTGATGATGTCATGAGTGTGAGTATATGGTTTCAAGTCCTCATTCCTCGGAGATGTCTTTAGACCAGACTCTGTTCCAATTAGAGTTAAGAGAGGGGCTAAAAATAATAAATTATTGCCATTCAGAGTCTGGGAAGTTTCTTTGGGCAAATGAGGACGACTATCACTGGCACCTGCTAAAAGATTCACACAGGCTCATTTCTTCTTTGATAGTTTAGAGTCACTGAGGTGCCTTGGGGTCCCTCTAGAATCTGATTTTTTTTGTTTTGTTTTGCTTTTTTGAGGCAGAGTCTTGGTCTGTCACCCAGGCTGGAGTGCAGTGGCGCGATCTCAGCTCACTGCAACCTCCGTCTCCTGGGGTCAAGTGATTCTCATGCCTCAGCCTTGAGACCAAGTCTTGCTCTGTTGCTGGTAGCTGGGATTACAGGTGTTCACCACCACGACTGGCTAATTTTTGTATTTTTAATAGAGACGGGGTTTTACCACATTGGCCAGGCTGGTCTTGAACTCCTGACTTCCAGTGATCCACCTGCCTTGACTTCCCAAAGTGCTGGGATTACAGGTGTGAGTCTCCGCATCCAGCCTCATTTTTCCTTTGATAGCTTAGAGTCACTGAGGTGCCTCTTGGTCCCTCTAGAATCTGTTTGAGGTTTTTCTTTTGAGGTGAACCAGGTTCACCCAGTCAATCCTTTGCCCATTCTTCCTTTCAATTTGGTATTCATCTACTGACACCCTGCCCTGTGGATCCTGCTTGGGAGAACTCATGACTTAGCTGGGGAGGTGAGTGAACACATTACCTAGAACAACAGAGCCAGTGACACTGTGAGAGAAGGAGCAGGCTCGTGGAATTTCAAACAATAAGGGACAAGTGCTGAATGGGGTGTCTGGGAAGCTTGGGGAGGGGCTGGGGTTCACACAGAGTAAGCACTACTTGGTGTAGGGCAGCCCAGAGGCATGTTTGGAGTGAGCTTCTGGAAGATACCTTGCCTGGGGAGGTGACGGGGACAGCACAATGCTGAGTAAGCAGGTGGGGCTGCAGTCCTGGAGGGGGCCGGAAGCGTCCTATAAGGAGACTGAATTTATGCCATCAGCTAAGGTGCCCGGTGAGCTTTCCTGAAGCTGGAAAACTCATGACTCATGCTCGGACCTCTAGACCCTCCAGGCTCTGAATGTCTGTCATTCTGTCCCCAGCCTGGCTGCTATCATTTGGACTTTTAGGGCTTTGAGATTCCACCCTGGGGCCCTTGGGTGGCCTCTTTTAGCCCCAGAGGAGCTGGCTGCCTGGACATGGCAGCCTCCGTGCACCCAAAAGGAACAAGCTCTCTCCTCATCACCGCCCCTCATGGTGGGGTGCCTTGTGAAAAGGACTCACTTCAATTCTGGCCTCAGGCTGCCAGAGGCTCCTGGGCAGGGAGGGTGTTGATGGGATGGTGTTGGGCCCCTTGGCCTCTGCCAGCCCCTCGCATCTGCCAGTCGAGAGCAGTGACCTGAGGAGTGCTGGACCATAGCTGCACTGTTTCAGACCCAGCGGAAGATAATGGCTTCCACAGCGACTTGGGCTCATTGTCCCTCCTGTTGGCTCTTGTCTGTAGAACCAGGCAGTGGGGCAGGAGCCCTGTCCCCAAGATCCCGCCTGTCTCTAGCAGTCCAGGAGACCTACAAGGTCCAAAAGGGTGTTTCCCTTCAGTGGGGTAGCCTGGAGTGGGGCCAGGGGAGGATCTGGGAGAGAAGTCACCTTTGTGATCAGCAGAAGGGAGATGGCACTGGACCCTGGTACAAAATCCACTCAGGGACCGAGGTCAGTCTGCAGCCCATTCAGGTTCCCTTAGGAAGCAGGATTCTTGGAGAGAATCCATTTCTCCCTCCAAACTCTCTCTGTGAACCCGGGACCTGGAGATAAAACTAGTCGGGTGAGTGGAGGCATCGCTCTGGGTCCTTTAGAGTCGTCTCTTTGGGCAGCTGTGCGGTGCTTCAGAGGGGCAGAGGTGGGGAGAGGGGGCAGGCCGTCTGCCTTGCACTACACCCACACTGAGGCTCCGATGGTCCTCAGGGGTGTACCCCTGGGGAGCTTTTTCTTTTTTCTTTTTTTTTGAGACCAAGTCTTGCTCTGCTACCAGGCTGGAGTCCAGTGGCGCAATCTCCGCTCACTGCAACCTCCGCCTCCGGGTTCAAGCAATTCTCCTGCCTCAGCCTCCTGAGTAGCTGGGACTACAGACGCCTGCCACCACGCCCAGCTAATTTTTGCATTTTTAGTAGAGACAGGGTTTCGCCATGTTGGCCAGGATGGTCTTGATCTCTTGACCTTGTGATCTGCCTGCCTTGGCCTCCCAAAGTGCTGGGATTATAGGTGTGAGCCACCGCGCCCCGCTGGAGCCTCTTTCTCCGGGAAGGAGTCCCTCAAACAGAACTTCCCCTAGTGGCCGCATGACATGGCCCTGCCCCCAGCCAAGGCTACTGGGCAGACCTATGGCCCAAGCTGGACCAAATCAGAGGTTCTCTTGGAAGTGTGGATTTTGTGTCAGAGACAGAGGAGACCCAGGACCCAGGAACTTCTGGGAGTTTTTAAAGGGGTGTTCTTGAGTGATCCAGGATGCCAGCTCTGGAGGCTCCTGCCTCTTTCCTTCCTTGATCTTGGCTGTTAAGCACTCCCTCCCATCCTTCAGGACCCCTCCACACCCTTCTGATAAAGTCCTCTTTGAGGCTGGGCACGGTGGCTCACACCTGTAATCCCTGCAGTTTGGGAGGCCGAAGTGGGTGGATTGCTTGAGCCTATGAGTTTGAGACCAGCTTGGGCAATATGACAAGACCTCCTCTCTCCTAAAAATACACAAATTAGCTGGGCACGCTGGTGAGCGCCTATAGTCCCAGCTACTCGGGATGCTGAGGTGAGAGAATCAACGGAGCCTGGGAAGTTGAGGCTGCAGTGAGCTGAGATCGTACCACTGCACTCCAGCTTGGGTGACAGGACTGAGACCCTGTCTTTAAAAAAAAAAAGTCCTCTTTGGGGATCAAGTCAGAGAAGTTGGTTTCTGTGCTTGCAACTGGGAGAGCCCTAACCCCTAACCAACTATACCTTCACTGGGGAAAGGAGATTCCAACATGCTTTTCCAGGGCTCCAAAACTCAGGCTCTACAGCATGCCTTGGGGCAGGTCTGAAACACTTTCTAAGACATGAAAATAAGCATGGGTTCCCTAGAGATCACAGGGCTCCAGGGAAAGGAAGGACGCTGTATCAGGGGTGAGGATGCCGAACACCAGCCCCGTGCTGTGTGGAAGCGTGTGACCTGTGTACTACAGCCTTTCGAGGTCTAGTCACCTGAAGAGCTGACAGTGTCCTCAGAAAACACTGTTGGGCTACTCAGCCAACCTTTCAGCATCTGTGTGTCCTCCCTATGGATATCGAGACATTTACAGGTTTCACGCAGTTGCCACAAGGAAGAACGGCACCATGTGTGGCCAGCAGGGAGAAGAGTCCCCATACATGATGGTTTCTCTTCCATTCTGGTTTTAAAAAAGGCCAGACATAGTGGCTTACACCTGTAATACCAGCACTTTGGGAGGCCAACGTGAGTGGATCACCTGAGGTCAGAGGTTCGAGCCCAGCCTGGCCAACATGGTGAAACCTTGTCTCTACTAAAAATACAAAAATTAGCTGGCTGTGTGGCAGGTGCCTGTAATCCTGGCTACTTGGGAGGCAGAGGCAGGAGAATCACTTGAATCTGGGAGGCGGAGTTGCAGTGAGCCAAGATCATGGTACTATACTATAGCCTGAGCAAGAGAGCAAGACTCCATCTAAAAAAAAAAAAAAAAAAGCCAGCCTCCTTGCTGGTAGTCAATGAACCAAGCCTTTGGAAGGCTTCTCCTGCGTCAGAGCCACCACTGCATGAAATGCCTGCCAAGAGGACCCTGGGGACAGCTTTTGGGCTCCTCAAGGCCCTGCTCCTGCCCCTCCAACCCCTCATGCCCCTTGGTGGCAGGAGGTAGGAGCCTGGCTACATTCTCTCGGCATCCCTCATCTGGCTCAGCGAGTTCTTTAAGAACCCACAGCACCAGCCTCACGCCTCCTCCAACACTTTGCTTCAGAGAGGGCCAGGATTTTTCAGGCTTCCTGCCGAGATTCATAATTGAACAGAGCCTGAGAGATTTCCCCAACCAATCGCTTGTTTTCTCTCTTAACACAGGGAAATGGGTATTCGGTTATTGTCTCCGTGATTTTTCTCCTTGCATCTACTTGATAACTGCTGCTTGGAAGAAAGCTCAATACCAAGGGTTGGGTTTTTTTTCTTCATTTCTTTCTTTCTTTTTAAATAAGGAACAACTATGGAGCTGTAAGGGAGGCAACAGCTCTCTGCAGATTCCAGCTTTTCCATTGGTTTGCCTTTGCAGAGCTCTCGGAAGTTATGCTCCAATAACCTGAGAGTTTTAATTGAAGGGGCTGGGTGAGGGACTAAGCATCATAGTAGAGAATCATAAACTCTGAGAAGGGACCCTTGGGATCATCCGCTTCACCCCATTCACTTCACATATTAAGAACCTGCTGCCTGGAGAGGTGAAGGGTCATCTCCATGGTGACAAGTTGATTGGTGGCACAGCCAAGCTTTGAATGTTGGTCACTTGACTTCAAGTTCAGACCTCTTTTGCCCCCTGTCCACTGCCTGCTCTAGTGCAAGGTTATCAACTGGGGCTGATTCTGCCTCCCAGGAGACATTTGACAAAGGCTGGAGACAGTTGTGATTGTCACAACTTGGGGCGGGGCAGGGCCAGGTGTTACCGGCAACTAGTGGCCAAGGATGCTGCTAGACATTCTATAATGCACAGGATGACTCCACACCCTGTCCCATTACATAATGATTTAGCCCCAAATGTCAATAGTGCAGTGGTCGGAGATGAATAAATGTCCTGCACAGAACTGAGTCTTCCCCTTTCCGGCCCATGGCAGACATTGCTAATCAATCACAGTACTTTTCTCCCCCAATCACAGTCTGAATCCTCAACACAGTGCTCCATTCAGGAGCTACTACTAGTTGAGATGATACCTACTGATCATCCCTTGGCTGGATAGCATACAGATGGTATGTTCTCAAATCATTCTGCTTGGATATGAGTTCTGGCTTTGTTACCACCTACTAGCTGTATGATCTGGGGTACTGATTCATCTCTCTGTGCCTCATTTTTCCCATCTGTGAAATGGGGATCACAAACAGGGATAAACTGAGGGTCATTTGGGGGATTAAACAAGTGAACACAGTTTTTAAATGTCACTGTGCCTGTCACATGGCATGTGTTTAAAACATGTATGCTGTTGTTATAATCAGTCCTGCTCTAATAACAAAGAGGCAGCTGGTCTCATTGTCAGAAGTCAGCAGGCCAGGTTTGCCCCCTATCAGGACTGACACAGACTCTTCCTTGTCCTCATATGCCCATAATACTGTGGCTTCTAAAATAAGCAAGGCTTCTTTGACTCTTAGAAGGCCCAGCAAAGTAACCCTGTTTTACCCTGAGCCTCATGACTAATGGGCTAATAAGTGTTGGCTTTGGTTGAAAACTATATTCCCTGCAAAGCATGTGCTAAGCTCTTTCCATTTTCTCACTAAGCTTCAAAAATAACTTATGAAGGGGGAGCTCCTATACACCCATTTTACAGATGACAAAGCCAAGGTTCAGGGAAGGTAAGTAACTTGTCCAAGGTAGCACAGCCCCAAGTAGCCAAGCCAAAATTCTCTCACCTGCTCCTGTCTGATCCTACAACTAGTGCTGTCACTGCTATGATTCCCTGCCTCCCTATTCTATTTGAGAATGGAGAGAGAGAGAGAGAGAGAGAGAGAGAGAGAGAGAGAGAGAGAGGAGAGGTGGAGAGGGCCAGTGTTTGGGAGGGCACACACCCGCCAGGTCACCTGTGCTTTCTGGCAGCCAGGCCAGGATGAGGGAGCACACATGCATTTCTAAAGTACCTCCAGGGCTGAGAACAGTTCTTCCAGGGCAGCCAGATACCAAGTTCAAACACAGTTTTTAAGACCCCTCTCACTACCTCCCTGATATGGTATGGCCATGTCTCCACCCAAATCTCATCTTGAATTGTAGCTCCCATAATCCCCATGTGTCATGAGAGGGACCTGATGGGAGGTAATTGAATCATGGGGGTGGGTTTTTCCCATGCTGTTCTCGTGATAGTGAATAAGTCTAATGAGATCTGATGGTTTTAAAGAGGGCAGTTTCCCTGCACACGCTCTCTTGCCTGCTGCCATGTAAGGCGTTCCTTTGTTTCTCCTTCGCCTTCTGCTATGATTGTGAGAAGGGCAGGTGCCCCTTCTCCTGGCTTCAGGCTCCTGAAATCCCAGGCACAGATCACTCAGCCTCAGCTTCTTCCTGGAGTTTTGGAGCTAAGGCTTGAGGCTTTTGCTTGCATTAAAAAGAAAAAAGTAAATAAAACAAAATCAGCTTCCCTCCTTCCATAGGCACAGGAGAGCCCACACATGGGGCTTGGTAGGCTGGGACACAGTGAGAACAGGCTGGATGGGAAGGAGATGGAGAAAACCCTGGGAACACAGTGGAACAATTGTCATCATGAGTTAAGCAGGCCGTTTATAGGGAGGATAAAAGTTAATGGGAAGCTACTATACTCCAGCTCCCCACCATTAAGCAAGAGAAATGCTGTAAACGACACAAGGAAGAAGAGAGTCTCGAATGCAGAGTGATTCTGCTTGCAGAGAGAGCCTAGGGAAGGCGAGGTGGAAGCCAGGTGGAAGTAGGCGGTGGGGAGTCACATTCATCACCTGATTAGGAGGGCAATCGAAGTTTGGACATCACTAATTTCATCTAAATGCTCTGGGTGGCTTTTTCATCTATTACCCACCATCCCCATGCCAGGGCCGAGCTGAAAGCCAGCTGGGGAGGAGGCACTGGCTCTCTAGAGGCACTGGCTCTCTAATTTATTTAAATAAAACCCTTCCCTAGGGAGGCTGTGCATTCAGACAGCCCGGACAAGGAGCCTCGTCTATTCTAATAGATCTCAGTTGCTCTGGCTTCTTGATAGTTGATATGGTTTGACCCTGTGTCCCCACCCAAATCTCATCTCAGATTGTAATCCCCATGTGTCAGTGGAGGGACCTATAATCCCCACGTGTTGATGGAGAGACTCTCCATTTTACAGATGAAGAAACTGAGGTCCTGAGAGGTTCAGTACGTTGCCCAGGGTTGCCCATCTAGTGCCGGGCTGGGACTAGAACCCAAGCTGTCATCCGTCAGAGCCTGAGCGCCTAAACCACTCTGATCTGCCACCTCTCAAATTGTATATGAAGAAATACAAGCAGGCACCAGCTGGCAATTCAGGGGCTGAGGGAGGCCCAGCCCAAAAGGGGGGATGTTCTGTGAGCTTCTGGACCATCTCAGGTGCATCTCCCCTTTGCTGGGTTCTGTCCTATGCTGGGCACCCATGCTCCAGATGACTGGGGTGTCTCGTTGGAAAGCGGCTCAGATGAGAAGGCAGGGAAGGGGTGAGGAAGCAGGCATGCAGATTGCTTCCAAATGAAACAGACTTTGAAACTGAGCAGGAGGCAGGGAGTGAATGGGCAGCCCCAGAGTGCGCCCGAGGCCCCGGGTGAGCTCAGCCAGGCACTGACAAGGAGCTGCCTGCAGGAGATTACAGTGAGGGCTTCTTGGAAGGGGCGGCACCTGCCCTGATGACTTCTGAGAGTTTATATGGGAACGAGGGGAGGACAAAGGGAACAGCCCAAGCCAGAAGATGGTTGGAACAGCATGAATCAGGAACCCTGCATGGCTCAGGGTTATTGGAGGGCGGGGCCAGCGAAAGGACTCAGGGTCAGCAGGAACCAGCCATGATGGCTGCCATGCCCAAACTCTATCCTGCAGGAGGTGAAAGGTCAGTGATGGTGCTGTGGCCAAAGTCCTCTGTCACCAGATTGTCCTGGCAGGTGGTTTTGCAGAAAGCAGCAACAGGGATACCAGTAAAAAGGGAAGAGTCAAGCAAACCCCGACTAGGGGAGGGCAATGTGGATGGAGAAGAGGGTGGACTTGAGGTGTCAAGGAGGTGGAATTCCAAGGTTGGCTGATGGATGAAATACAGGCAGGGCGAGGAAGAGGGAAAGTCAAGCCTCTCTCCAGTGAGGAACCCCAGAGATTCCATTCCAGGAAGCCCTGGGGAACTGTCCGCCTCTTCTCCTTTGTGTTCTCATAATGCTCTGTACACATCCCTATCATTGTAACCTCCTGCATTATTTTTAAATTGTGTCTCCCCCTGAGCCAGGGGTCCGGGTCTGAGACTTACTTGTCTTTCAACCAAAGCCCTCTGTTTAGTCTCTGCTCGATTTATAGCAGTTGAATTGCACTAATGCAATTGGCTCATGCCCATAAGCTCAGCACTTTGGGAGGCCGAGGCAGGCAGATCATCTGAGGTCAGGAGTTTGAGACCAGCCTGGCCAACATGGTGAAAACCTGTCTCTACCAAAAAATACAAAAATTAGCCAGGTGTGTGGTGGCATGCATCTGTAGTCCCAACTACCTGGGAAGCTGAGTTGGGAGAATCACTTGAACCCGGGAGGCGGAGGTTGCAGTGAGCGAGATCACATCACTGCACTCCAGCCTGGGCGACAGAGCAAGACCCTGTCTTAAAAAAAAAAAAAAAGAGAATTACACTGATTTTCTTTCTCCAAAGAGGGCTCTGAGGGACTTGGGACCTAGGAGGCCAGGGGAGGCACTGCTCTCTCCTGGCTCCCTGGCTCTGTGTCTGTGTGCAAAAGGCAGAAAAAAAATCCACTATGCCCTCTGCCCTCTTCCCCAGTAGCGAGTGAGATACCCAGGAATGCCACCAGAATGCCCAACCATGGAGCAGAAAGGCATTGGCAGGGCATGCAGTGCCCCTGTCCACAAGATGCCACTGGAATGAGCTGCTTGTCATCAACCCTCCTAAGTCAACAAGTCACTCCTGGAAGCACGGCCTGATTGTAACGTGATAAATATTAATGTCCTGGAGGCGAATCCAGTGGGCCACACTCAAAACCATGGTTTGGGATTCAGTGGGACCAGATGTCAGACTGGTTTCATGTCACCCAGTTCCTAAACCAAAGTAATAATCACCCCCTCGCAAGTAGGTTGAACTAATGGCAAGAAGGACAAAAGGGAAACCCTGGAGGTCTGTATAGATCCCATTTTAAACACAACCCACACTGTCCTAAATTCTGACAGTCCTGATATTTCAGAAGAAATGCCGGCCTGCCCGGAGAAGATGCTGGCAAACCCAGGCATGGACTCGTGAGGGCCCCTAACCCTGCAAGGTTCCACTCTGCCCTTCCGATGCCTCATTTTTGCTTAGCTGGGGCTGAAGAGCCCAATCTTCCTTGGGCTCCGTGAGCGGCTGCTGTGTGATCGCAAAGCTTTCATTATTCATCAAGCCATTTTTCCTCCCAGTTGAAGTCGGGATCCAGACATCGGAATGGCACATCCTTCAGTTCTCCGGCAGAAACCTGCGCTCAATGAGAAGCCGGAGACACCCATTTCCAGAGGTGCAAATAACAGCCGGAAAATGCAGCGTATCACGGTGCCACGACTTGGGGCAGTGGCATGAGGGCACCAGGGCCACCTCCACGGAAGCTTGAATATTCTATATCAAATAACTCTGAGTTATGAGCCTTTCAGTGTTAGAGACCAGATTGAACTTGATTTGAAATTGGCCCTGGGGAAAACTTGTTAAAGAAAAAGAAAGATCTGAGATGGATCTTTCTTTGCAAGATCTTTCTTTACAAGCTACTTTGCAAAGCGGCTCTCTCCAGCTGCATCCCACAGCCATGGATTTCCGGATATTCAAGGGGGCAATGGTTCCAGCCCTCCTCATACCAGTGCGCTGATTCCCTCATTCCCCACCGTGCCCTCATCCTGGGAAGACCTCTCACTCCCTTACCCTCCACTACCACCGGCCTCTGAGAAGGTATGGAGGAGGCGCTGAGCGCTCACTTTGTACAGGCGCAATGACACTGATGTTGCTATTACATCAGTGAATCCTCCTGAAAATCCAGGAGGTGGGGACTGCTATTCCCACTTCACAGAGGAGGAAACGGAGGCCCTGGGAGATGACCAACTGGAGATAGCCAGGGTTTGAACATCACTGTATCTGGTTCCACAGGGCATGCTGTCTACTCGTATGACACCCAGCTCACAGGCTCCGTGGTCTCCAGGACCAGGCCCCGCGGGGGCCAGTGTGGCATTCTGGCTGACAGCAGCATGGGCTACTTGCTTAATCTCTCTATGCCGCACCTGCCTTCTCTGAGCAGCCAGCATAATGATGAGACCCAGCTCCCAGGGCAAGGGCAAGGCAAACACACGAGGTCCTGACACACACAGTGTGCTAAGGCGCCTTCTCCATGCATGTCTGCTGGTAGTGGAGGGGCCCTTTTTTTTTTGAGATAGGGTTTCACTCTGTCACCCGGGCTGGACTGCAGTGGTGTGATCATAGCTCACTGTAGCCTCAAATTCCTGGGCTCAAGCAATCCTCCGATCTCAGCCTCCTGAGTAGCTAATACTATAGGCGTGCTCCACCACACCCGGCTAATTCTGTATTTTTAGTAGAGACGGGGTTTCACGATGTTGCCCAGGCTGGTCTTGAACTTGTGGCCTCAAGTAATCGTCTCACCTCAGCCTCCCAAAGTGCTGGGATTATAGACATGAGGCACCACACCTGGTCTCCTTAGAAAAAATGTTTTTTTCATTGTGCATATTTGAGGTTTACGATGTGATGTTATGAGATATATATACAGACAGAACAGTACAGTAGTTACTACCTGGGAGCAAGTGAAAGTATCTACCATCCCACATGGTTACTTTTTAAGCACTTTTGTCCTTGGATGAGCCCCCTTATGTGTGCAAGAACAGGCGTGGGGGTGCCCTGGTCACCTGGCGATGGGGTAGATTGTGAGCTGTCCAAGCCAGGCCCCAGCTGGGGGGTGAAGAAGCCTTCTGCCCCCAGATGTGTGATCTCTCCTTTGGGAAGATGAAGCCCTTCTTTGGGGTGTGGCCGTAGGGAGTGGCCTCGGTGGCAGGAGCAAAGCCTCTTCCAGTGCCAGGGATGACACGGCCCTGCGAGCCAGCAGCCCAGCCTGCCCAGCCGCTCACAGCCTCGTCTCCAACTGAGCCCTAATTCATAGGACCGCTGCCAATGCTCATTAATAAATGATGGAAGACCTCTCAGCAAATGCCTGGCCCTGAAATGTTGCTGTGAGGCCCCTGCCACAGGCCTCAGGCCCACACGAGTCAGAGCCAGGCAGCCTTGGGAGTCCCTGGGGTGGGGATTGGGGTGGCTCAGCCCCAGTGGGTGGCAGCTGAGCGCCACAGGTGCCGCCCTGAGGGTTTTCACAGCCTGTCCCAGCCCAGCGGATGAGCCAGGCCAGCTGCTGTAGACACGGAGCAGCTGGGTGCAAGGCGGGCGCTCCCTCTGGGAAACCCACACAGAAGGGCCCCATCTTCCCGAGAAGTCCCACATGGTGACGGTTCTATCTGGGGTTTTATGTATGGCCCAAACGGGGGAAGATCCAGATTCTGTTGGGCCCTGAAGTTTGTGTGAGTGAAGTTTGTGTGGGCACACAGGTCCTCTTAAAGGAAATAACACACAATGACAGGTGCAAAATGACACTCAGGAAGGGCCTGCAATGCTTTGGTGTCTGGGAAGTCCAGCCTTGGGCTCACTGGGCCAGAGTTCCTGGCCCCAGGACTGAGAAACCAGTGCAAACACAACAACTTCTCCTGGTCTGTGACCTTCTCAGAAGGCCTCCGCCAGGCCAGGGGCTCTGGACCAGGCTCTGAAGAGCCATGGGACACCTCGAAGGGGCCCACGTGGGCGGCTCCCATCTGACTCTACCCCATCCTGCCATGAGGGGGCTGCTTCCAGCTGTCTTCTGACATAACCCCCTCCGAGAAGGGTGGGTGTGCTGGTGGGTAGCACCAGGTTTGTTTTGTGCTGCTGGGAGACCTTTCTTATTTGATGGATCCCCTGTGCCTGGGAGAACTAGTGCTAGGTTGAATGAATGAACAAATGAATGGTGAATGAATGGTGAATGAATGGCAGGTGGGGATAGGACCCAAATAAGCTCTTCTTAGCTCAACTCTTGGCAACATCCCACACAGAGATTCTCGGATTGACCCAACGTGGAGTCCCCACCCGTCTCCTCCCCAATCTACGGGACCTATTCATTCATGTAGCAAACATTTACTGAAGGCGCTGACTTGATGGGGCAACCTGGTACCCAAGGGCAGAAAGCAGGCAACATGGCCCCCCAGGAGCTGAGTGGAGCAACCAGTTACCCCACGACATGACACGACACATCCAGTCAAAATCTGGGCACAAACTCAGTGCTCCAGGAGTCCAGAGAAGGGAGGTATCACCGCCAACTGGAGATAAGGCTTTGTGGGGAAGGTCACCTTTGAGTGAGTCTTGAGGGAGGGACAGAGTGAGTTGGGTGGGCAGGCAGCTGGCCTTGGGAAGGGCCCTGTCCAGAAGGCATGGTGGTAAGCGAGGCAGGAGTGTAGACCAGACAGTGAAATTTCAAGTTGGGACTCTCCTTCAAAGTGGAGAAGAGAGCTCGGCCTGTGGATCCTGCCTTCACACCTCTGGCTTCTGTACACTTCAACATCAGGGTCAGGTGATGCCCTGAAATATACAAGGTTTCTGGCCCTCGGTTGGAGAGACGCCTTCCTGGTTGGTCACATACCCGAGAATCGTAAACATGTGGTTGGGAGTTGTCAGGTCTTATTCAGGGTTAATATCTGGGGGCTGAATCCTGTCTGGACGGTGTCCCATCAGGATAGGGGGATGGTAACACATCCTCGAGTGTCCGTATCCTTACCCATGTGACTAGGGAGGCGCTGCTTGCCTACTGAAGACCCAACGGGAGAACAGACTCAAGCAGCTAAATGGACCAACGTAGTGACCACCCAGGAGCAAAGCCATCTGCCACCCACCTGCACAGCTCCCTGCCCCACTGCTTTGCTCAGCACTAGGAGGGGAGGAGAACCCTCCTCTTATGGGATCTGGCTTCTGGAAAGAGGAGAAACATCCTTCACACAGTACAGCAAGGAGAGAGCTTTCAGAAGTGTTTTCTGTTTGTTTGTTTGGGGCCCTCAATTCATCTTCATCTTTCACCAGGCAAAGCTGCTGTGATTCTTACCGTTTGGGAGGAGAGGAAGGGGCAGTGGAAACGGTGAGATGGGTGGGCCCTGCCAAGATCAAGCTGGAGCCCAGGGAGGCCTTCCGGCTCTAGGATCAGGTGCCTTCCACCTGTACCACCCACCTGTGTTTTCCTCTGTGCTGAAGATTTGCTTGCAAAAGGGAGGTAGGGAGTGGCCATTCACTGAGCTCCTAGCAACTGTCAGTACTTTACGGTTTAACTCATCTAATCCTCACACCAGCCCTTAGAGTCTGGTATTAATGTACCCTTTTTAAAAATAAGGACACTTCGATTTAAAGAGCACCGAAGAAAATTCCCTAAGATCAACCCTCCATCCCTAGTGCGGAACAGAACCAGAACTCAAAGTCAAGTTTATCTGACTAGAAACCACCCTTTGCACCAAAGCCCCTTCCATCTGTGGTAGGCAGAATTCTAGGATGGCCCGCAAGATACCCATCCCCTGCTGTGCACCCTGTATAACGCCTTCCCCTTGAGTGTTGGGGGAACCTATGAATACTATCATTCAATTATGTAATATAAGATGTAATCCGCTGTGGCAGATTGGAGGGGAAGAAGTCAGAGATATTCCTGCTGGCCTGGAAGAAAGCAAATAGCCATGCAGTGAACTGCCGAGGGGGCCATGTGGTAAAGACCGTGGGTGGCCCCCAGGGGCTGAGAAGTCCTGGCTGATGGCTAGCAAGAGAATGGCAGCCTTTGCTCATAACCACAACCGGGTGAATTCTGCCAACAACCAGTGAGCATGCCAGAGGTCAAACTAGGAAAGGAAAGCCGCCCGGCCACGATCTTGACTGCATCCTTGGAGACCTAAGCAGTGGATAGGGCTAAGTGTGTCCAGACTCCCAGTCCACAGAGACTGGGAGATAATACATCTGTGTCATTTTCAGCCACTAAGTTTTGGCAACCCGTTAAGAAGCACAGAGAAAATGGATGTATTTCTCACATTCATTTTGCTTTCAGGACCCCAGTCCAGCCTTGAAAACAGGCACTGACCCAGAAAGAAGTAAAAAATTTCCATGACGCTTTGACAACAGTGTTTCACCTGAGACTCAGTTTCCTCCACTGTCAACAGAGAGAGGAACAGCACCTATGTCAGGAGCTGGGTGGGAGGTTCAGGGAGGTGACACGTACATGTTCTTAGCCTACAAAGTGAGTTCTCAACACACCGTTGCTAACAAAATCACCTTTATTTGAGGCTACCCACTCTTGGAGAGCAGAACGGGAAACACTTCAGAAGCATGGCTAATTTGGCCGTTATTTGCAAGGCTGAATGCATCTCCTTCTATTGGTTTTCTGGGGCCGCCATGACAATGCACCACAGACTAGGTGGCTTAAAACCACAGAGGTTTATTCTCGAATGGTTCTGGGGGCTAGAAGGCCAACATCAAGGCGTCAGTGGGGCCATGCTCTTTCTGAAGGATCTAGGGAAGGACCTGCCCTACGCCCTTCTCTTAGCTCCTGATGGGCATTCCCCGGCTTGTAGCTGCATTGCTGTGATCTCTGCCTCCATCTTCCGTGGCCTTCTCCCTCTGTGTCTGTCTCTTCTCGTTTTTTCATAAGGACCCAGTCTATTGAATGAGGGTCTATTCTAATGGAGCACGATCTCATCTTAATTTGATGACATCCAGAAAGACTCTATTTCCAAAAAAGGTCACATTCACGGGTCCCTGGAGTTAGGTCTTCAGTGTATCTTTTTAGGGGACACAGTTCCACCCATAATTCTCCCTGATGCGAAAGATGTTGGGAATAAAAATCTCTTACCAGTTTCTGTTTCTTTTTTCATCTAACTCCCTTGCCTATTTTTTTGGAGACAGAGTCTTGCTCTGTTGCCCAGGCTGGAGTGCAGTGGCATGATCTTGGTTTACTGCAACCTCCACCTCCTGGATTCAAGCGATTCTCCTGCCTCAGCCTCCTGAGTAGCTGGGATTACAGTCACCTACCACCATGACCAGCTAAATTTTTTGTATTTTCAGCAGAGATGGTTTCACCATGTTGGTCAGGCTGGTCTTGAACTCCTGGCCTCAAGTGATCCACCCACCTCGGCTTCCCAAAGTGCTGAGATCACAGCCATGAGCCACCATGCCCAGCCTCCCTTGCCTTTTCAATGCCTTACCTATGATAGAACTACAAATGGGAAGCCCCCACCAAGAAATTTCAGGAAGATTCTGGTCTAAAAGAGGTGAAGAGACTCCTCTGACATCCCATATCTCCTCAGAGCCTCTGGAGAGCAGCGGAGATCATGAGCTGCCTGGTGCTAGCTGATCGGTGTGAGACGTGAGGGCCGGATGCACTACTGAGGTGAGGAGGCATGTGACCGGGATGGACAGGGAGACCCTGCAGGAAGCCAGGCAGACATGCGAAGCCAAAAGGCAGATACAGCAACATCCCTCACCATGGAGCTGGATTTCTAAGGAAAACAGAAACTCTGCTTCCTCACTTCAAAGAAAAGCTGGTTCTGCAGATCCGAGGGCCTTCTCCTCCCCTGCTTGCCAGCGGCTGTTTGAGGAGATGAGATGCATGCACATAATGGCTCTGATGACCAGCCTGGCCAAGTCACAGGACACGCTGGAGCAAAGAGCACTGAGCCTTGATGTGTGTGCTCCAGCCTGGGTCTTCCCGCCATGGCAACAGGACGGGATGGGCTGCAGGCAGATGGAGCTGCAGATCTCAGAATGTGGCCTCGTTTGGAAATAAAGTCAATGCAGATGTACTGTAGTTAAGGATGATGTCATTAGGGTAGACCCTAATCCAGTATGACTGGTGTTCTTGTAAAAAGAGAAATTTGGACAGAGACATATGCACCTGGGAGAACACCATGTGAAGAGAAGGCAGAGATGAAGGTGATGCTTCTACAAAGCCAAGGGATGCCAAAGATTGCCAGCAACCACTGGAAGCTGGATTCTCATGGCCTTCAGAAGGAACTGATTCTCTCTGATGGTCTTCAGAAGGAACCAATCCTGCCAACACCTTGATCTTGAACTTCCAGCCTCCAGAACTGGGAGACAATAAGCTTGTGTTGTTTAAGCCTAGCAGCCCTGGCAAACTAATACAGTGGATTTTGTGTGTGGAGTCTTTCACCTAGCACAGTTTTGAAGTTCATTCATGTTGTAGCATATCTCGTCATTGTGTTTTGGGTTCTCCAGGGCTTAGTCCTGGGGTGGTGACAGCTGGTGGTTTCCAGACAGTAAGCAGGCGGGAATTTTTCTCCCAGCCAGCACTGCAGGATGGAGGCATGGCTAGGGTGGGAAGGGCCGCTGGCCGGCATAGTCCTTCCAGAAACAGAGCTGAGGAGGCCTCGGTGATGAGCTCTGTTTCTCCTCTTACATTGACATCTGTAGGATCCTGGGGTGCAGAGCAACCGTGTATCCTGCTAAGAAACAGAGGCCAGCCTGCATAGCTCCTCTCACAACTCCAAGGAAGTTTGAGGCTCCCACCCTGCACCTAGAAGGTGAGGGTCTCCCTAGGGTTTCCCAGCACAAGAGGCAGTACAGTGTGAAGGTTAGGGACATGGTGACTGGAGCCAGACTGCATGGGCTCAAATCCCAGCCACAGTGCTACCACTTATATACCATGACACTTGGGGGAGTTACTGTAACTCACTGTGCCTCTGTTTCCTCCTTTGTAAACTGGGGATAGTCAAATAGTGAAGACATCAGTTAGGACGCAAGCCTCATACAATGTGCTCCAACCAATCTGTGCCCTCCCCCTGGAGCTGGGCTTATCAGCCTCACTCACAAGTCTGCTGCCCCTCCTCCGTGTCCTGTCTTGCTCAGTGACGTCACCCTGTCCTCCCATAATGGGTTCTCATTCTTATATCCAGTCTATTTCCAAAGCAGATCTTAAATCCACCGTCTCCTCCATTCCACTATCCTAAATCAGGACTCATCCCCCAGGGCTGAATTTTCCAGTGTTTCCCTAACAAGTGCCCCTGCCTCTAGCCTTGCTCCCTCCACTCCGTCCTGCACAGAAGAAGCCACATGAGCACTCCAGACACACAGCGGCTCTGAATGTCCCCGGGTGAGACCCTCCACCCGCACGGCTGGGCCAGCAGGGCCAGAGGCAGGCTCCTGAGCAGGTACGATGGAGCAAAGGGCGTTTTCGCTTCTGGCCTCCTCCCATACGGGGCTTTCTGTTTCGATAGTACCAGATGAGGCATTCGGATAGACATTTCGCTAGGCATTCGGGAGCACATCCTGTGTTCTGCGCATCCCAGGGGCTTGCTCAGGGCCAGGGGTCCCTGGTAGGCACTGGGTAACTATGGAATGCCCGGGAGTGGGCATGATGCTTCTGGAACTTTACCTGTGCTCTGTCTGGAATCTTCTTCTCCTTTTGTTCTTATTTATTTATTTTTATTTTTGAGACGGATTCTCACTCTGTCGCCCAAGCTGGAGTACGGGGGTGTGATCTCGGCTCACTGCAACCTCCACCTCCCAGGTTCAAGCAATTCTCCTTCCTCAGCCTCCTGAGTAGCTGGGATTACAGGCGTGAGCCACTGTACCTGGCCCCCCTTTTTTTTTTTCTTTTTTAAACAAACTTGTGCTCATCTTCCTACACTGGCTCACATGACTTGCCATCTAGAAACTTCCCTGACCGCATCCTTGCCTCTGAGGACCTTCTGCTTCCCACTCTTGCTACTGCCACTCCCTGCACTTAATGCATTCCACACAGAATTGTAACAGATGGCCACCCTCTGTCTCCCTTCTCCCACTGGACACTGATTTCTTTGAGGAACAGGACAGGATTTTACTTTTCACCTGGGTGCTCCATAAAATGTCTGCTGGATGAATAAAGAATGAATAGGAGAGTGCATGTGTGCATTCAGGAAGGAAGGCGTGTGCCTCTGTATATTCCCCTGCCTGGGGAACTCTTACGCGTTCTGCAAGACAAGAGTAATATTGCCTACTCTGGGAAGCCCCCCAGGACTTTCCCAGGCTGATAGAGGCCAAGCCTCCCTGGAATTGAGTGAACTAAGACAAATATTCTAACATCTCAAGCCTCACTCCGACACTCCCTTTCTTTCTTGCTTTTTGTTTGCCTCCCTTGGACAATAGAACCATTACTGAATGGCTGTCTGTTTTATTCCCTGTTTTGAAGACTTTCCCTATCACTTCAAATGCTGCTTGATAAGTAGCAGACACTCAATAAATAGTTGCTGAATGAATGAATGAATCTGTGAGTGCCCAGGACTCAGTCTGGGGTTTAGTTTTCAAATCCTCAATGAGCATTTTCTGGATTTGAATAGTGACTAAGAAAATGCAGGTAGGGAGTTGGAAATAGATGATGCAGGATGAGGGTGGGTGGTGGGAGCCACCCAGGGCAGGGCACCAGCCAGTATTTCCCGATCACAGCTGCCCAGGCTGGGAAAGGACAGTCTCAGAGAAGCAAGGCCATTGTTTGCCCTTGGGCCAGACCCTCCTTACCCAAAACACATCAGTTCCCCGGCACCCTTTGGTCTGGTCTCGTTGGGCTGGTGTGCTTGGCTCGGAGGGGAGCGTTTCCCTAAGGATGTGGTCGAGGCGAGCAGGAGGACACCAGGCTTGTTGTCAGCACGGACTCCCAGCCTGGTAACCCCGGGGGACCCTGGGGCGGGCTCAGGCTTGAGGCCAAACTCAGGCTTGAGTTCAAATCAGACTCTGCCTCTGCTGTCTCGCCTTCTGGGTGAAGAACCCAGGGTGACAGGACCCACCTTTCTGTGGGGTTATGAAGATTCCATGAGAGACAGTGCAAGCAGATGGTGAGGCGGGCACAAGGGGGAGGTCACGTCATTCTGAACAGCTCCGAGTCTCAGAATCTGCAGATACAGGAAGGTCTTTTTCCCCTAGGAGGTCAAACACTTCCCAAGAGGCTGGGTGCAAAAATCATTGCTGAATGAATTAATGAACTCGTCCCTAGAATGCAGCACAGGGCCGGGCACACGCATTCCTGACGAGTATTTGCAGGATCGTCTAAGACGGAAGAAAACACAGGCCAGCAGTTGGGGATGAGAGGGGGCAGGTGCGGGCTGGGGACAGGCCGCCAGGGAGCCTTTGTCATCCCAGACCTATATTTGTTTATTTGTTTTTGTTTTGAGACAGGGTCTTTGCCCAGAGCTGGAGCGCAGTGGTGGCTCACAGCAGCCTCGAACTTCTGGGCTCAGGCAATCCTCATACCTCAGCCTCCCATGTAGCTATGGCTAAAGGTGTGCACCACCATGTCCAGCTAAGTATTATTATTTTTTTTTTAGAAATGGAGCCTCACTGTGTTGCCCAGCCTGGTCTTGAACTCCTGGCCTCTAGCGATCCTCCTGCCTTGGCTTCCCAAAGTCCTGGAATTACAGGTTCAAGCCACTGCAACTGGCTATCATTTTAAATTTTCATTGAAGATAATCTACAGAGAGAATAATCCTAAGAGTACAGCTCAATGAACATGTGTCTACATCGTTCACACACCTTGCACCCTTCCAGACAACATCCCACAAAGGCAGCCACTCTGCTGAGCTCCACTGCCTTGCCTTAGTTTTGCCTGCGTTTGAACAGGATATGAATGGAAGCACACGGTATGATCAGCCTGTTTTTCTGGTTGTTGGCATTCACGTGGTGACTCCCAGCCCGCACAAAGCAGATAGAAAAACACTCTTAGGATTATTCTCTAATAATGTGAAAGTGTGCTCGCGGGTGCCAGCCCTTGCAAAACATGGGTTCCAGGGCTTTGAAGTGCATGGTTAATGTCTTCTTAAAGGAGCTGTCTCGAGAAGAACGATTTTCACCTTCTTTGCGGAGAGTGCCCCTCTGAAGAGCCGCCCTCAGTCTGACAGCAGAATCCCTTCTCTCTAGGCAGCATGAGTCAGACGTGGGGCCCAGCGTCGTGCGTAGTTCTGATCACGACGCTGTGCCCACCTCCTCCAAGAAGCCTGCTGTGGCAGCCCGGCCCATAGCCAGCATCTGGCAACCTCGGGGATGCACTTGAGGGGGTGAGTCCTGCTCTCTCTTCCCATCCAACCACTTCCTCCAGCCTTGGTAGCCTGTACTATAGCTCCAGATACCTGGGGTCACCGTGGGTCATTTAGGATATTCACAGGACATGGAGTCACCCCACAACCTCGCCTTTTCCCCAACGTGCAGCCGACACATGACTGTTTTCAGCCTGGGGCAGGGAAAGAGCTTGCCAGGGGCTTCAGGGCTCAAGATCGGGGTGCAGGTGCTGGTGGGTGTCACAGGCTGGTGAGTCTCCCACAAGGGGAGTGTCATCCATGCTGGAAGTGAACTCTGCAAAGTGCCTGCATGGAGGAGATTTTCAGTGTCATAGTTACCAATGTTACCAACTGGGAGGAGGTATAGCCAAATGAACAGAATGGAATCCAAAGCCAGACAGCCTGGGGCTCAGTTCTGACTTCCCTACTTGTTGGCTCTGGGGCCTTGGGCAAGTTACTTCACTTCCCCGTGCCTCAGTTTCCGCATCTGTACCATGGAAGTAGTGCTGGCACCTGCTTCACAGGCTGGCTGAGGATTAAGCAAGCCAATCCATATAAAGTACACAGGGCAATCCCTGGCACATCATAGGAACCACAGAAGAGTTTGCTCTCACAGTCAGGTATGGTGGCTCATGCCTGTAAATCCAGCTACTTGGGAGGTTGAGGCAGAAGGATCGCTTGAGCCCAGGAATTTGAAGCCAGCCTGGGCAACAGAGCAAGATCCTGTCTCTATAAAAAAAATAAAAATTAGATGGGCATGGTGGTGCATGCCTGCAGTCCCAGCTACTCAAGAGGCTGAGGTGGGAGGATTGCTTGAGCCCAGGAATTCAAGGCTGCAGTGAACTATGATCCCACTACTGCACTCCAGCCTGGGTGACAGAGTGAGATCCTATCTCTAAAAAAATTTTTTTTTCCCTAAGAGTTAGCTCTCTTTCTGCAATAATACACCTGAAACCTGATTAAATCATAGTTGATTGAGAAATTAATTAGTATGAAATTATAGCTGTGACAAAGATAAATTGAGATAACATATGGAAAGTTCTAGAGATAATACATAATATGCTTGGTGCACAGTGAGGGCTCAGTAGGCATTTCTTCTTATTTTTTAAACTATTCACAATTTTGGACTCTAAACAGAGGAGTGAGCAGCAGACTGTCAAATGGATAAGCAGCTAGGGCGAAGGGTACCTTGCAGGGCTAGCCTGAGCACCTTCCCACTCACAAGCAGCTCAGTAGCCCACTGGTGACAAGCAGGGAGGGTGTCCTGTGGTTCTCTCAGCCCCAGCACCTCCCACCCTGTCCCAGTGCTTTGCACAAAGGCTTATGCTTGCCAAGCCACAAACCATCTGGAGAAAGCAACTAGGTTTCAAAACAAGACAAAAAACCAGGTAAATTTCCTTCCTTTTCCTCCAGAGATGGGTAGACCAAAGAAGGACCCAGAAAAAAACCGCTTCCAAGAATTTGAAGGGCTACTAAGGGCCAAAGATGATTGTTTTGTTTTCAGCTACACGAAAGACTGAGCAAGAAGAAAGGTACAGACACGACTATTGGAGGTAGCAATTTTGATTAGAACTAAGGAATCATTTTCTAGTCCAAGTACTGGGAATCTCAGCTGGAGGATGCTGGACTTGACCTCACCATCTCCTCCCATACTGGTTCCCTCGCTCTTCTGCCTTAACAGAAACTCTTGCTAGGAACTAAAGGTAACATTCTGAACACCTGGCAACAAAGACCCAAGGGGAAGCTGGTATCTCTGCACTGACGGACATTTGAAGGGTCAACTAAATCACTGCCACAAAGATCGAGGGATGGTTTCAGGGGCGGGACCAGTCACCGTGGAAACTGCCTTTCCTCCAGTATTCACCAGGCAAAGACTTTTTTCTTTTTCTTTTCTTGTTCTTTCAGAGGAACCTCTGGAAGAAAGGCAAAGATTTTGCTAAAGAATTTACACAAGGCTGGGTGCAGTGGCTCACACCTGTAATCCCAGCACTTTGGGAGGCTGAGGCGGTCTCAAAAAAAAAAAAAAGAAAGAAAGAAAGAAAAAGAATTTACACAAAGGGAATTGGCAATGGAAAATTTTCAAGACAGAAGAATCTTTTATTTTAAAGAGTTTGAAGAATTTGGGTGCAATGAAGCCTTTTTAAGCTTGCCACAGGGCAATTTCCTAGGGGGGATTAAAAAAAAAAAAAAGCAACCGTCATGTTCAAATTTCACTGGATTCACATTTTAAGAAATCCTGAGCCATCTGACTCAGGCAGAAAAATTCTCCCTGGGGGGCCCTCTCACGACACAGCTTTCCTATTAAGTGCTTAGGTTCACATATGTGATGAAGGTTTGTAAGAGCATAGGTCTGGGTCTGATTTCCTTCTCACTTACTTTTCATGGTCAGTTTTGGCACTTTTATTGTAGGAGATGGATTTCTAGGGATGGAAGCCCAATGTGGATATTGTGCCTACAGGAAATAAAGATTCAATTGTGGTTGGCTCGCAAAGGCTTTGATTCAGGAATCAATTTGGTTATAAGTCAGAAGTGGCCAGTAATAAAATGCTGGCAGGAAGTCACTGGGCGTGGTGCCTGGGAGTGCGTTCCTGGATGTATTTAAGGATAAAGAGAACAAACACCAGCAGTGCTGAATTTGCGTACACACCCATTCATCTGTCTGAGACTGGGCTTGGTATGTTATTTTTTTCTTTCTTTTTCTTGACAAGCAATGGTTTTGGAGTTATTTATTTATTTATTTTTTGAGATGGAGTCTCCCTCTGTCGCCCCAGCTGGAGTGCAAGGGTGCGATCTCGGCTCACTGCAACCTCCGCCTCCCAGGTTCAAGCGATTCTCCTGCCTCAGCCTCCCAAGTAGCTGGGTCTACAGGTGCCGCCACCACGCCCGGCTAATTTTTGTATTTTTAGTAGAGATGGAGTTTCACCATGTTGGTCTGGCTGGTCTTGAACTCCTCACCTCAGGTAATCCACCAGCTCTGGCCTCCAAAATGCTGGGATTACAGGTGTGAGCCACCACACCTGGTTGGTATGTTTTTCATCTAAATACCAGGTTTTTATTTTTTCCTGTCTGCATCATAGAGATTTGAAAAAAAGATAGAAGGAGATCAAACAAGTCACTGCTCATTCCCATGACCATCAGTTTAACATTTTCGTGAATTTCCTTTCAATATTTTTTCCCGGCCTAATAAAGCAGCCATTGGCACAGTCACATCTATTCCGTACCCGAGGATCTTCAAAGGTTCCACATCTGTGGGGTTTTGGCTCACTCAATTTGCTATTTAATAGAATTCTCTTCATGTTTAATAACCCTCCTAATAATCACAGAGTTAAAATAATACATTTTTATCTAGGAAATGCTTCAAGAACTTTCAAAAGACTGCCTTGAACAGGAAGCAGGAGAAGGCTTGCGTGCTTTACAAAGATGGCAGACTCAAAGGGAAAGGGGAAGAATTCATTAGGAATACAAAGAAGAAAGAATGGAGAGAAAGAGGGAAGATGGGGAGGGAAGAAGGCACTAGGGGATGGGGAAAATGGGTTTGGGTTGGAACTCCTCTCCATCCCTCCATCCCTCCATCCTTCCAACTCCACAGAAACCTGGGGGCGTGTGGGGCAGGGAGGACTCAGGGATAGAAAGATGAAGGCAGGGAGGAGGAAGGATGGGGAGGAGAAGGGAGGAATGGAAGATGGAGGGAGGGAAGAAGGAGAAATGGAAGATGCAGGGAGGGAAGAAGGAGGAAGAAAGAATAAAGAGAGGAAGGAGGGAGGGAGGATGGAGGAAAGCTGGAAGAGAAAGTTTGAGGGAGGAGAGTGGAGGTTAGAGGGAGGGATGGAGGTGGGAAGGATGGAGGGATGGAGAGACGTTGGAGGGAGGGGAGGACGGAGGAAGGAAAGAGGTAAGACAGAGGGAGGAATGAGGGAAGGACAGGAATTATTTGCCAATTTGACAGCTGAAAATGGGAAAATGGGGAAAAGGGACCCTTGGGTTGGCTGGGTGGGTGTGCTGACCTTAAGAAGGAGCCTCAAGACACATCAGAAACCGCCAGGGCAGGGAAAGGGGGGCTGGCTGGAGAGAGAGTATGAGGAGCAGGCCTGCAGCCAGCAGGGCACTTCCCCAGAGAATGAACCTCAAGGCCACAGGCCACACGTGGCCACCAAGGTAGAAGACGGGAGATCCTCCAAATGGTTAAGCAAGTGAGGACTCTCCGCCCACCAGGCATCTGGCCTTGACTCACACTCAGGAATCCACCGGCAGAGAGACAACCAAAGCCATTTTTCATGCAAGAGGAGTTGGACATCAGGAAAAATCAGAGCCCCTTTGTATGACATGCCAAACTGCTGAAGCGAGAAAATGTCTCGGGCGAAGGCTCAGATGCGAGGCAGGGACAGCGTGCTCGCCTTGGGGAACGTGGGCCGTCAATGTGCGCTTGTTATCCGGCTTTTCAGAGCTGAGGGCCGGAAGCAATCTCGGAGCATCCCTCCCCCACCGCAAGTTAATGATGAGCTGGTGACATGGCCTTGGCCGGACTGTCCGGCCCCTGGAAGGGAGCCTGGGTGTCCTGAAATGTCCTCAGGGAGTCTTTGGGGATCTGTGTCCTTTTTCCTGCATGCACTTTGGTGTGTGGGGGAGGGGTGAAGTGGGCAGGAGGTGCCCTGGGAATTAAGAAGCAAAGCCCCGCTTCCTCCAAGACCCATCTTCACTCTGGGTCCCTTTCCCTGTCCCCATGTGCCATGTATTTTTTGTGTTAGCAGATGAGAAGAACTACAAGCACTTAGATACTTTACCGTGACTCCTGCCAGCCACTGTGCAGAGCAGGTATTGCTAACAACCCATTTTGCAGAGAAAGCAACTGAGGCTCAAAGCAGGTGCAATGACTGGCTTAAAGCCCCACAGCTAGTAGGAGGCAAACCCTGGATTCAAACTCCAACTCACTCTGGGATCTGGGCCCTTAACCACCATGGCCTATCTCCTCTCCGAGACACCAAGCATAAGAGTGTTTATTTCAAGTCTATTGTGAGACAGACGTATGGGGAGCCCTGTGCGTATTTTTCATCTGATTCTCCTGACAAGCCTATGGGACAGGCCTCCTTAGGGTGCCCGGGAGGAGGCCCTGGAGTCTAGGACATGTTCTGGTGCCCTCTCCACATTGTGCCCTGTGTGGTGTCTTTCCTACTGCTGGTGTCCCACGGTTGCCAGAACCATAGAGTAAGTACTCTGGGGGCCTTCTGTGCCCACGATGCCCAGCCCGAAGCCAGGCACTCAGCAGATGCTCCACAAACACTTGAGGATGACAGAGTTTTAAGTAACTCTGCTCTCCAAGGCAGCCCCTGGCCCTGCAGGTGCGTGTGGTAGCTCTCAGAAAAAAAGAGAGGGGTGGGGTCTGCTTCAACGCTCAGCTCTGCTCCCCGCCCCATGCAATTGCATTTAATTGTTCTGATTGTCTGATGAGATGGCAGAGGGGAGGTCTATCGTTATATCCCCACTGTACAGATGAGAAGACAACAGAGGCCCAGAGGGGCTAAGAAATCTGCCCCAGGTCACAGAGCGAACACTGGGCTGAACAGGATTCAAACGCAGGTCTCACTGATACCCCGCCCCCAACCCACTGTCCTATTTACCATTACACAGACATAGTTCAGAAGTCATCTTCGACTCCCTTCTGCACAGGAAGCTCCTGGAGAGTCAGACAGTGGGGCGGGGCTGGATCCAGGGCTTCGGGTATTAGGGAAAGAGACTGACTTTATCACAGAGGGATGTGGTCTCACGGGTGGCTACTGAACTGGGAACTATGTGATCTGGTTGATATTTTTACAAGATCTTTCTGGCTGTGTGTGGAGAGCAAGGAGAGTGACCAGGCAGGTCTCTACAGCGGCATCCAGGCGAGAGATGACAGAGGTGGGAGTGCGGTGAGGTGGAGAGAGGGGGAGGGGGAGGGAAGGCAGGCGGTGGGCGTGTGTGGAGGTGAAGCCCACGCCTGAGGAGGGTGTAAGGACCCCGAGGGGTGTCGTGGGAGAGGGACTTCTGTCTCTGCTGGGTGCAGAGCAGACTCTCGGCAGCATTTGCTGGATGGATGAACTGGCGACTGAGTGGGCTGGAGAGCGAGGGGCAGTGCTGTCCAAAGTGAGACCACAGTGGCCGGCAGCACAGCCGATGTGTGAGGTTTGCCACCAGCAGGCTCCTCCTTGCCAAGGTGTCAGAGGGAAAAGACGCCATGGCCAACAGTGTTTGCAGGAAAATGAGCCTGAAGTCACTGGGTCCTGTGTGGTGCCTCTGTGGGGACACCACCACGATTCTCAGCACTTTTACAAATATCCTCAGCTGGGATATTCACAGAACCCTGGGGGCAGAGTGGGGTAGGGAGGACTCAGGGATAGAAAGAAGATGAAGGCAGGGAGGAGGGAGGATGGGGAGGAGAAAGGAGGAATGGAAGATGCAGGGAGGGAGGAGGAACAAAGAATAGAGGAAGGAGGGAGGATGGAGGGGAGGAAAGAGGGAGGATGTGGGAGGACAGAGGAAAGCTGGGAGAGGAAGTTGGAGGGAGGAGGATGGAGGTTAGAGGGACGGATGGAGGTGGGAAGGATGGAGGGATGGAGAGACGTTGGACGGAGGGAGGATGCAGGGAGGCGGGAGGGGAGGACGAAGGGAGGAAAGGGGAAAGACAGAGGGAGGAGGGAGGGGAGGACAGGTATTATTTGCCAGTTTGACAGCTGAGCAAACCGAGGCTCTAGGAGGTTGAGGGACAAGCCGAAGACTGTCCAGATGGCTAGTGGCGGAGTCGGGAGCAGGCTACAGTCCCCTGACTCCAATCCTGATGGGTTTCACTCCGGTCCCTTGTCCTCCTTTACCCTGGCCCTCACCCCGAGACACTGGGGAGTTAACAGCTGCAGCCTCGTGCCTCAAGCAGCAGGGCTCTCGCAGGTGTCGGTCAGTGACAGCGGATGCGCAGGCTGGCCTCAACCCCACGAGCGCTGTTTCTGTTCCTGAGCACCAATCTGGGCACTCAGTTCCCACCCCTGAGACTACGGGAAGTGCCCCAGTTCCTCTCTGCCTCCCTGGGGCCAGGCTGGGGCATTTGGCAAAGTTACTGTGCCAGAAAACATGATGTTGGAAACACCCCTGGGTGGCTGCCACCCCCAGCCCAGGCACAGCCTGCATGCCAGGCCCTCTTTCAGCTCCTCACTGAGAGCCTCAGCCTCTGATTCTGCAGTTCACAGGAGACTTTCAGAGCCGCCCTGCCTGAGAGATGAGGAGACCACAGCATGGCCTCCACTGGGGATGCTCAGCTTCTTCCATTCCTGAACTCCAGAGGGCTAGCGAGCTGACCTGGGACAGCTTACAAAGTTTGGGCAACTCATGTCTCCTGGGAAAAATTCCAAGGGTCAGGAAACATGGAAATAGAAAGTGATGATATGTTCTGATCATCTGCATGGTACCAGGCACAAGAAGGGGTCTTTTCCATGTTTTTCCCATATAACTTCACCACAACCCCAGAGTTGATTCTATGATGCCCCTAGCTTAGCAATGAAGGAACTGGACTTCAGAGAGGTTAGGTAATTTGTCTGAAGACACACAGCTGACAAGTTTCGAAGTCTGGACTCAAACCCAGGGCCATGTGGCTTCAGTGCTGGCTGTCTGATGCCACTGCTTCCGTGTGGACTAATGCAAGGAGGGGAGGGGGAGCTGGAATAAAGATCCAGCCCCCCCCGGGTCCCTGGGGCCAGGAGGTGACAGAAGCTAGTGATAGGTGAGTCAGGGAGACTGATGATTTTTAGTCATTTGGTTTTTCCCGGGCTCTGTCTGGAGCTGAGCTTGAGTCAAGAAACTGCCCTCTGCCTTTCCTCATTCTCTTTCAGAAATGAGGTGATGGCGGTGGAAGGAGAGGCAATTGAACAGCATTTCCCGACACCTCCACCTCTGTGGGCTTGCCATGGTAGCAGGCTGCAGGGTTGGACGCAGTGACAGCGGAGAGCTTGCTCTGGGCTTGTAGTCCTCGGAGGCTCGGCATCGTGGTGGGCTGGAGGGAGGGCGTGGAGGCCCAAGGGCAGCTCCAGTTAAAGTCCAAAGCCCTTATAAGCCCACGCACCGTGAAGCCATCTGATATGGCGGCTTCCACGTGGACTAATCGGGGAGAAAAGGGTTTGACTCAAGCCCAGATCCAGACAGAGCCTGGGAAAAGCCTGCAGAGAGCCTGGGGCCTGTGGGGGCAGAAGTGTCTGCTTTGTAAAGACCGGGGTGCTTCACAGGAAGGGTCCCCTGTGCGTGGTGGAGGTTGGCAGCTCAGTAGCCATTGCCTCCACTTCACCAGCTCACACCCAGCAGCCTCGAGGAATGCAGACACCAGGGACTGCTCAGATTCCACTCAGAGGTACCCTAATGAGCACTCTGCACGGGGGCATCCAGGGGCACGTGCTGGGCACCTTCCCATTCACTGCCTCATTATCTATCATTTTCCAGATGTCAACAAGAACTCAGAGAGGTCCCCTAACCTGCACAAAGCTACACAGCTGCCTGGAAACTGGTGGTTTGAACCCTAGGGGTCCAACCCCAAAGCCTGGCCTCTTTCCCCTACCCCAGGCTGCCTTTTCAACAGAGTCCATTTTAATAGACTGTCCCTTGAAGAAGGGGGATCACTTCTTCTAGGCCTCTGTATCAGGAAGAGCTGGGCTTCTATTATGGAATACTCCCCTTTTATTGTATGCCCCCTGTGAACACGTATCTGGCCATGCTCCTTTCTTTGACCTGGTCCCCAGGAAGCTCAGAGGCAAAGCTGTGGCCTGCCTCTGCCCCCAGCTGGCTTCTGCAGCCGGTCCTGTGGACACTAGCTGGACACAACCATCATCTCATTTTCCTACTTGATTTTCCCATCCCCCCCCCCCGTCCCTCATCTTTTTATTTATCTTGTCCCTTTCTTTCTTTTATGGTTGAAGGAGGAAGAAGTGAACAAACAGTAAAGTCACGGGATGTCATTTTTGCAGCTTTGAAAAGTTTTTCATAGGAAGAAGTCAATATGCTAGAAAAAAAGTCCTTTGTCAGGTACCATGTCCTGCCTTGCAGTGCAGAAAAGAGGGCCTCATGCAGCGCTTCCCGGAGTATCCTAGGGTATCACAGGGATGCAGGACAAGAATCGGGGGGCGGGGCGGGGTGTTGGGGGCAAGTCCACGCAGGCCCTCCCTGGGGGTTAGAACCAGTTTGTTCCCTTTTTGAAAGCTGTTTCCCAGGAGAGCAAGCCCATGAGACCGCTGGGGAAGGTATCCGTGTTGAGGGAGGCGGCCGTGGAGGGCGGCACTGCCTCTCTGCGTGTGCGCGCAGGTGAACCTCGACGGTGGCCGGAGGCACAGAGGCCGCGGGAGCGAGTTTCCATCGGTGTTCTGCGCCTGCCGCTGCCCCATGCTACGGTGGCTGTGTGTTGCTCCACCTTTGCCCAGGTGCGCACCCAAGGGGAGATTACGCTGGGACAGAGCCCCAGCCAGGCAGCCCCACGGCCACTTTCTGCTCCTGAGCCATGCGACCCTGGGGAAGTCACTCCGCCTTACCCGTCTTGACCTTCCTGGGCGTGCACAGCCTAAGAACCAGGGAGCCTCAGTGGTTGGCAGCCCCTGGGTGGACATCTGCTGGGCATTGTGGGCAGGGTAAGCATTATTATGAATAAAGGAGGGGCTGGCCCCTAGGGGGATGCCAGGTCATCCCATTAATAGATTGCTTCCCCTACTTGGGTTCCATGAGCTTCCTCTCTTTTTCTTTTGAGATGGAGTCTCATTCTGTTGCCCCGGCTGGAGTGCAGTGGCGCCATCTCAGCTCACTGCAACCTCTGCCTCCCAGGTTCAAGCAATTCTCCTGCCTCAGCCTCTTGAGTAGCTGGGACTATAGATACACACCACCATGCCCATCTAACTTTTATATTTTTAGTAGAGAAGGGGTTTCACCATGTTGGTCAGGCTGGTCTCGAACTCCTGACCCTAGGTGATCCACCTGCCTCGGCCTCCCAAAGTGCTGAGATTATAGGCGTGAACCACCGTGCCTGGCCTTTTTTTTTTTTTTTTTTTTTTGAGACAGTCTCGCTCTGTCACCCATGCTGGAGTGCAGTGGTTGGATATCAGCTCACTGCAACTTCTGCCTCCCAGGTTCAAGCGATTCTCCTGTCTCAGCCTCCTGAGTAGCTGGGATTACAGGCGCGCGCCACCACGGCTGGCTAATTTTTGTATTTTTGGTAGAGACGGAGTTTCACCATGTTGGCCAGGCAGATCTCGAACTCCTGACCTCAGGTGATCTGCCCGCCTCAGCCTACCAAAGTGCTGGGATTACAGGCATGAGATATCACGCCTGGCCCCATGTGCTTTCTCAAAGAGAAGAGAAGTGACTGGAATTCCAGCTACCGGGAATCCTGCCTGCCCCCTCTGCACTCTGTCCCTGCAACCCTAAACACTCCTTCCCCCAGACTGAAGGTTCTCCAAGGGGGAAATTTTGTCCTTCAGGGACATGTGGCAAAGTCTGAGACCATTTTTGGTCATCACAGCTGGGGAAGGAGGAGCGCTACTGCTTCCAGTGTAGGGAGGCCAGGGGCACTGCTAAACGCTTGTGGCACACAAGACAGCTCCTGTAGCAGAGAATGATCCTGCCCCAGAGTCAGCAGTGCTACCGCTGGGAAGCCCTGCCCTGCTCTGAGGGGCAGCCGATGCTGAGCCCATAACCCTTGGGGCTCCTGAGTTCTGCCCTACGGAACTCTCCAGCACTACTTCCCGCTGTGAGATATCGGGTAGTAGTGTCAGAATCTGGCACCCCCACGGGCATGCCTTCGGCTTTCTTTCCCACAACTGCTCCTTCTTCCGTCTTTCCCTACTTGGCCATGGTGCCATCACCTGGCCAGCTGCTGTGGCCCCAAATCTGGAAGGTCACCCTTCATTCCTCATCCCCTTTTCTGGGCCATCCCTCCACTTCTCCCACCTCTGCTGCTGCCACATGGCCCCAGGTCTCCAGTCTGCCACAATCTCCAGATGAGTCTCCTGGTAGCCTCCCCTGTCTTCTGGTATCTCCATCTCTAAATGGAGCTGGAAGGTTCTGCTAAAAACATAAACCAGGCCGGGCGCAGTGGCTCACGCCTGTAATCCCACCACTTTGGAATGCCAGGGTGGGTGGATCATGAGGTCAGGAGATCAAGATCATCCTGGCTAACATGGTGAAACTCCGTATTTACTAAAAACACAAAAAATTAGCCGGGCATGGTGGTGGGCGCCTGTAGTCCCAGTGGCTGGAGAATCGCCTGAACCTGGGAGGTGGAGGTTGCAGTGAGCCGAGATCGCGCCACTGCACTCTAGCCTGGGTGACACAGCGCGACTCCGTCTCAAAAAAAATCCTAAAATACAAAAAACAAAACCATAAACCAGACCATCTCCCTTGTCCCAAGTTCTTCAATGGCACCAATCTCACGTGAAATAAAACAGGCTTCTGACCCTTACCTCGGAGCCTCCCCAGGGCCACCCCCTGACCTCCTCCTCACTCCCTCTCCTTCCTCACCAGGTTCCCTCCTGCTCAGGGCCTCAGCTTGCCCTTTCCTCTTCCCTCCAGGTTCTCCCTCCAGGTCCTTTTTGTGCTTCAGGTTTTGGCTTAAACGTGACCTTCCCTGACAGCTTCCCGTCCCCTGATCAGCCAACAGCAGCCTCCTCCAGCCACTCCCCACACACCCCCTGCTCCATTTTCACCATAACACACCTCAGCACCTAGAAGTGCCAACTGCCTCATACATAGGGATATCCGTTCCTGGAGAGCAGGGACCTGTCTGTCCTGCCTGCAGCTGTGACCCTGAACCCTGCATGTCTGATACAGACCAGGTGTTCAGTGAGCCTGTGCTGAATGAATGACGGAGGGACAGCGGCACGCCCAGCAGGCGGGTGACTTGTAGCCTGTGTGTGTGTCTCAGCAGCAGAAGGATGGAGAGCCACTGAACTAAGTCGCCTCCAAGGCTGTTCTGGCTGGAAATCCCCTCCTCCGGCAATGCCCCTCCATGAGGCCACACCAACCCAGCTTCAACCTGGAAGCTATGGGCAGGGGCTCTCTGGGGCTTGTGTGACAGAAAGTGAGAAGTGGAAGGAGTATTCCAGATCAGCCAGGCCCCAGTTTTCAGATGAGGAGATAGAGGCCCACCAGACCCTCTTCCCCGTACACTGCTGCTCCAGTTTGGCTGTGGCTCCCTCGCCTCTGACACTCAGGGTCTGGTGACCCAAGGCCCCTTCCTACTTAGCACTTTTGTCACTATGTCCTGGAAATCCTGAGTCTGGGCTGTCTGTGGAGACTGACATGGGGGATTTATTTGAAAGATCCGATTTTCCTACTGAGATTTTTTTGAAGTCTCTGACATGGGGTTCCTCCAAAGCTGGCTCTATAGTGGAGCCATTAAGTCAGTCTGCAGGCTGGGGTCCACTTAGACCACCAGCTTCTCCTCGCTAAATCAGCTGGCTCCAGTTAAAAGGAGCTAATGTTTCCTTACAAGAAGAGAGAAAGGAATAAAGAACAGAAGAAGGCAGAGAAGAGACAGAGAGCGGAGCATTAGGGGAAGGCAGACCTGAGAAGGGACCCTCAGGGCCCCTTCCTGAATGACTGGAGAGTAAGCAACAGTTGTAAAGCGGAGACAGAAGAGAACATATCTGTGATGGACACGTGCTTGTGTGCCCCCAAAATTCATATGTTGAAGACCTAATCCTCCATGTATTCAATGGTATTTGGAGACAGGGCCACTGGGAAGAAATTAGATATAGATGAGTTCATGAGGGTCACAGTCAGATCAATGCCCTTATAAGGACGGACCAAAAAGCTGGCGCCCTCTCCTCCACCATGTGAGCATTTTAAGAGGATGATGTGGCCCCAATGTCAGCAGTGCTAAGGTTGAGAAACCTTGCCCTGGTGTGAGGGATGGCTGATGTTAAACCTATAGCCCTTGGTGCTCCTGAGTTACGCCTTATAGAACTTGCATGAAGAAGCCGGCTATCTGCAAGCCACGAAGAGGGACCTCGCCAGGAACTGAGTCCACCTTCATCTTTGACTTCCCAGCCTCCAGAACTGTGAGAAGTTCACATCTGTGGTCTAAACCATCCAGTCTATCATATTTTATGATGTCAGCCTGAGATGACTGCAACAACCCCCTATCTGCCCCTTCCCAAATCTGCATGGTTCCCATAAAGGAGTTCCCCTGACCAGTGTCCCAGGAAGAGCGCCTATGTCCCCCCTTGGCCGTGATCCAGACAATGGAAGGCAATGCTCAGGAGCTATGTATATCTTAAGTCTCATTTTCTACACCTATAGATGGCAGATAATTAATATTTATCTTGAGGTGTTGCGGGCAATTACATGCACGAGTGTGAGTCCTGCATGAAGGTCTTCATAGTGATGGCGGTCACGACTAGCACCCAAGGGCAAAGGGGGTCCAGGGTGAGGATTCTAGCTGGCGGTATTTGGCGCATCAGGGAAGAGCCTGCTCTGGTGCTGTCACCTACCCGGGCATGGCTGGACAAGCTGCCTCTGGGTTATTTCAAGAGAAAATGAAAGCAAACACAGACAGGAAAAGCTTCAAGGCCAGCGCCAGGCCTGGAGTGGGTGGAGAAAGGACGTTATTTGGATCAAACCTTTCTGAAAGGTCCTGTATCAGGAGTGTGGTTTAAGACAGAGCCATACAGGCCAGGCATGGTGGCTCACACCTGTAATCCCAGCACTTTGGGAGGCCGAGGCGGGCACATCACCTGAGGTCGGGAGTTAGAGACCAGCCTGACCGACATGGAGAAACCTTATCTCCACTAAAAATACAAAAATAGCTGGGTGTGGTGGCGCATGCCTGTAATCCCAGCTACTCAGGAGGCTGAGACAGGAGAATCGCTTGAACCCAGGAGGTGGAGGTTGCAGTGAGCCGAGATCACTCCATTGCACTCCAGCCTGGGCAACAAGAACAAAACTCTCCCACAAAAAAAAAAAAAAAAAAAAAAAAAAAGCCACACAGAGCCATATAACTCCTTCCACCAGGAGGGAGTTTCAGGAAACTCTTTGGAAAGAGTGAGCCTCCCACCTGCAGGCTCGGGGCAGGCTCGGGGCAGCTGGGGCCTCTCAGGAGACATCCATGGTTGTCTCTTTGCTCCCCTCCCCAGGGTGTGGGGCTCCTGTTTCCGCTTCCTCAGTGTGCCATGGTGGGGAGAAAGGCCGGGCACACTGGCGTGCAAGGTGCTGTGGTGAGGCAGAGGAACGTGACTGGGCTAAAGAACTCCTTCGCGCTCAGGTTCCAGAACCTTCTCTATATCTTCCCCCACTATTGCCCAGCACAGAGCTGGCACAAAGCAGGCATGGGGGCCACCCCTGGCATCAAGGCCGCTATATTAAGGCCCTGGCAGAGCTGTGGGCATGCTGGAGGCAGCTCCCTCCTTTCGTGATGGGAGGTTGGGGGAGGGGCATGGCTAAGACTCCTGGACCCTGGAGCTCTCTTTGGGTGGAGAGCTTTCCTCACGGCAGCAGGGGATCTGGGCGGCTCTGGTGAGTTCTCTAGAGTTGGTGTGGGAGGCAAGGCCTTGGCATGTGGCACAAGCTGCTGTCCCCTGAGCCCAGAGTCTCTTCTTCCCTTCCACGTCTCTGTGAGTCTTTGGTCCCTGGCAATAGTACCTGCTCTGTGATGTCTGCTTACATTCTGTACCCACGGAATTCCAAAATGCATGAGACTGAACAAATGTTGGCTGATGATGTCTTTGGAAACCCTTGAAAAAAGGTTTACTACCCCTTTCCTATGTCCCCAGGCTTGGCTGGGTGTCACCAAAGATAAAAAGAATGAGGTGAGTGTCTCAGAAGGTGGGGACCAGATGACTGATTGCGGCGACTAGTCCAGCACACAGGGGACGGAGAGAAAAAAGAGAAAGAGACAGAGACAGGCAGTGACAGAGAGACTGAGAAACAGAGACTGGGAGAGAGACAGACATAGAGAAGGACTGAAAGAGAAAGAGGAAAAGCGAGGAGAGAAAAGGAGAGGAGAGGAGAGGAAGGGAGGAGGAAGGGGAAGGGGGGAGAGGAGGGAGAGGAGGAGTGAAGGGGAGGGAAGGAGGAAGAGGGGGGAGAGGAGAAGTGAAGGGAGGAGGGGAGAAGAGAGGAGAGAAGAGGAGGAGAAAAAGGGAAAAGGGAAAATGAAGGAAGGGAAGAGAAAAGAAGAGACGGGAAAAGGTGTGTTATGCAATTTGTGTATCCGTTGTGCATCCTCACTTCTAATGCCTTCATGCTGCCACCAGCCCAACCTCAGAGCTGGGCTCCACTGGGTAGTCAAGTACTTGGTTCTATTTTTAATGGCAACCCAGAAGCTGTTTGGGAAAAGGCAGGACGATCTGGTGAGAAGAGCTTTGTAGTGAGACAAAGGCTCCAATCTGGCGCAGCTGCCTCCTACCTGGGCGCCTCTGGGCAAGTCCCTGAACCTCTCCACACCTCCCTTGCTCATCTGCAGACGAGGGTGAAGACAGCGCCCTCCCAGGGCTGTCATGAGCAGGGCACACGGTAATGTGCACAAGGCTCTGCACATTTGAGCATTTTGACATTTTCCAGCGGAGGGGAGGGTAGAAGGGAGAGACCTTGATTTGAGGGGTAGAAAGAGGTTAAGACAAGGTCAGCCCTAGTGAAGCTGGGAGCAGCAGTCTTTTGCACGCAGCTCTGCCAGAATGCATGGATGCCTTAAGTACCCAGAGGGCTGGGCTTCCTGGCCCAGCAACATTATTTATAAGACACGAACATGAAACGGAATCTGTCATTTGCCAGTTGCCAGCAGACCCTTCAGAGTTCTGCCATTACACTCGGAATCTTATTAGCTATGTGCTGCAGTATTTCTTGTTTCAGCCCAGAGGTTTGATTTTTTTTTTTTCTTTCACTTTCTTCTGTTCATTTTGCTCTGGAGGTAATGCTTTGGGATACTTTTCTAAAGAACAGGTGGAAATAATGCATTTTGCCAACATGGAGGTAACCCTCCCTCCACGTCCCTGGAAAGCAGACTAGGGTTAAGGTGGCGTTCCAGGCCTCAGCTCTGGCTACTTGCTGGCGGGTGGAGGCATTGTAGGAGGTGAGGTGTCAGGTGGTTGACAGGTGTTGGTCCAGGGATGTGCTTTTTATAAGGCAAGCTGGAAATTCCCACCCAGGTTGAGGGACTGTCACAATGATGCTAGCCAAGGAATCCTGAACCCACTCTCCCAGCCCTGGGTCCCACGAGGATGTTCTGGACCTGAGAACCCCTGAGCTTTGGGGAATCACACAGGCAGCCCAGTTCTTTCGGTGAGGTCCCCCAGATGGCTCCTTCTGCTAGTGGAGCCAGCTGCCCAGATCAGCCCTGGGCTGTCTTGATGAACACTGAAGTGCAAATGGCTGGAGGCAGCTGGCAAGATGCTAAGTGCAGCATTAATCCTAATTAGGATGAGGAATTAATAAAGGAAGCCAGGCTTGCTGGCATGGAGGAGTTAGTTTCAGAATTTCCACTGGGAAGCTGGAAGGCCCTGGGTCTACGAATGCCTTTGGGTCGTGCCAGTGGCATGACTTATGACTTACTGTGCCAGGCAGATGGCACCCAATGGAACTTGCTTGTGAGGTGGAGTACGGAGCGTTGCAGCCCCTGCTCTGTATCCAACTCAGGTTCTGTGGCAGGTACTGACGTGGGTACATTCTCCAGAGGAGAGGAGTAGGTGTTCATGATCAGAGCAATTGAACACCAGAAAATGATGTTTTTCAAAAGAAAAGACGAGGGTGTGATCGTGAGCCCACTGGCTCTTTTGTGTGTTTCTCTAACTACTGATTGCACATTTCTGTTACCTGAAGACGCCACTCGGCCCTGGCATTATGCTCCAAATTGCAAAGGGCAAAGCAGCCTCTTTTGGGAGTGGGGGTGGGAGACAGAGGTGGGCAGGATTCCCGATGAAATGAGAACCAGCATGGTCTGGAGGGGGAAAGGAAGCCAAGTTGACTTCACTCAGCAGACCCAGCTTCACAAAGCCTCTTTTCAGAGGACTTCAAATGCGGCCAGAAAAGGGCTATGGTTTTAAGAGCTCCCTGCCAACCACTACCAAGAAACAACCGCGGCTGAATTCCGTGCAGGGGCTGGAACTGCAGTAAGGAAGGCTAGGTATGTGGGAGAACTTCCCGAACAACTGAGGGGCGGAGCTCACACTCGGGGAAAGGTTACGGAAAAAGAAAGAGGGAATTCTGTCCAAGGGGTTTTTGAAAAATCAAAGGAAAGCCCCCACCAGCTCCCTCCATCTGGTCCCCGATCTGAGAGCGCCGCTTAAGCAGCAAACCTGTGCCCAACCTGGCTGAGACCAGGCGGCCCCTCCCCAGACACCTGTTCAAGTTCCGCAGCCGGGCAGAAGGGCGCCCCGAAGGCACTGAAGCTGAGCGCATTTTGGCGTGGGAGGCATCCAGGAGCCTCCCTAGGAGGGAGCTGTCCCCATAGTCCCGGGGCGAAATCCTGGCCCCTAGAGGAATTCCAGTCTCTTGACACCTACTACTAGGCCTCCAGTCGCATCGGGGGGGTCACAGCGCTCAGCTCAGATAAGACGACCACGCCCCTCCCAGGCTGTTGCCGGTCCGCCGATCGCCCCTGCACACCCGTTTCCTACTGAGGTCTCCCGCAGCCTTCCTGCTGAGCGGACGCGACCGAGGTCGCTGTCTCCGTTAGTGGAGACTAGGGGTCGCTCCCCTCGCTGCTCCAGCGCACAGCGAGGAGCTGGCCAGTGGCACTGTGGAAGACGAGGCGGGCAGCGGGCTGGGGCTACCCAGCTACCGTAGATTCGCTCAGCACCCAGGCCCATCCCCGTCCCGACCGCGCCCCCACCCCCAACCGCGCCCCCGCCCCTACTTCTGCCCTCACACCTCAGCCCGAGCCGGGAACCAGCGCCCAGCGGCCCCGAGGTGCCCCACCCCCGGCCGGCCCCGCCCCAGGGTGTCCAGTTCCCATAGCAATCGCACAGACACCGGTTGCCAAGCAACCCCTCCCCCCTCCCGTCGGCTCCCCCAACCCCAGCCTCCTTCCGCCCCCTCGTCAGCCTCCACCTCCCCCCGGGGTGCCGGCGCAGCCCCTGGGGATCGCTCGGGTCCTGGGGTACGCGCGCAAGCGTGAGTTTCGGTGTGTTTCATTGTGTCTGTGGGCGAGGGGGTGTGCGTGTGCGCGTGGAGAGTTTGTGAGGTCGGTGTGCTGGGGAGGACCCAGCCGGGAGAGACCCGAGCTGATGCACAGCTGGCCGCGAGGGGACCCGCCCGCCCGCTCAGGCTCCTTTGTGTCTCGCGCGGAGCCAGCGCCGCGCCCACCCCACCCCCGGCCCGCGCCCCGGGCACTGTGTGCGCGTGTGTGCGCGCGCGCGTGTGCGTGTGTTTGTGTGTGTGTGTGGCGGCGAGGGGTCGGGGCCGACTGTACCTTCGATGCAGCACACCCGCCACAGCCCCGAGTGGGTGAGGTCGCCGCGGGCGCGGCGGGGCGGGGGCCCGTCGTCCATGGTCAGGTTGGTGCCGTTGCAGATGTGCGCGCTGGAGTAGAGCCAGTAGTCGGTGCCGATGGCGATGGCCATGAGCGAGAAGGCGGCGAAGGCTCCGGCCGTGGTCAGCAGCATCTGCAGCCCGCGGTCGCATCGCACCATGGTGGGCGCCTCATAGTCCGCCGCCCGCCGGCCCGGCCCGCCGCGCCCGCCCGCCCTCCTCCCTCTGCGCGCCGCTCCGGGGGCGCCGGGGTTGGGGGGCCGAGGGCCGGGGGGCGGCGCCGCGCTGCGCGCTCCGACCCCGCGCCCCGGGCGTGCCTGCGCTCCGGCCGCGCTGGGGCTCAAACTCCGAGGCGCCGCGGCGAGTGCGGGCTGCGCGGGCCGCCGGGCGGGCTGGCGGCGGCGGCCGGGGGCTCCTCCCTCTAGGCCCGCCCTCCCCGCTCGGCCCGCGCCTCCGCCCCGCGCCCTCCTCGCCTCCCCCGCCGCCGCCGCCGCGCTCCGGGCCCGCGCCCCGCTCCTCTCGGCGCCGCCCCTCGCTTCTCGGGCCCCCTCCCGGCTGTGCGCTCTTCTGCGCTCCCCTCTCTGCTCAGCCCGGATTTTCTCCCCCTCGCCTCCCCCGCTCCCCGCGCCCGCGCGCGCTCTCTCTTCCTCTCCCAGAGTTCATTCACATTATTGGAGCGAAGGAAGCCGAGGGAAGGGTTCCCCGGGAGGACCGACGGAAAAGTGCGTCTCCAGCCACCTCTCTTACCCGCCCAGGACACCCGGCCTCCCCTCCGACGGCCCTGCGGATTCTTTAATTTGTGGAGGAGGGCGTGGGTGGGTGTGTCCCTCCTTTCCCCTCTGTGGCTGTTCACCTGGTGATGAAGGTGAGTGCGGGAGTGCGTGTTCAGGTCAGAATTCCCGAAACCCTAGATGTGGGTCACGCCGCCAGACCTCGCAAGCCACGCCAGGCCCGGGCCAGGCCCTACCCCAGTGCAGGTGGTTCCTGGTTCTCTAGATCCCCTTGCAGGGGCTGGAAGGACCCTGACTTGGGGCTGAGGGAGAAGGGCGATGTCAGCGAGAGGTCCTTTGGGGAGAACACAGGGTCCCTGCTTTCCAGAGTGGTGGCAAGGCTGAGATTGAAGATGGGGCGCTCCTGCGTGCTCCCATTTCTGACGGTGTGTTACTGCTGGAGTCCAGGACCACTCCAGTTGTATTAGATTCCAACACTCCACCCTCCAGCCTTTTCCCTCTCTCCCAGCCCCTTCGCAATACCTTTATTTCGTTTTGCCTTTTGCTGTTCTCGAGCTTAACTGGCTTTCTCTTCCCTGGCCTTTATTGCCATCCTCTGCTCCAAGCCCTGCTGGCTTCACTTGCTGCCGGCGGTGATCCCAACCTGAACACACTCCCTTCTCCAGGGAGCCGGTCCGGGCTCCTCCTCCTTCAAGACCGAACTCCAAACCCCGCCCTCCAGGAGGTTCTCAGAGCCCATAATGAGGAAGTGCAGCGCCCCTTGACCTCGCATGTCCAGATGGTCCTGTTGGCACCCCTGGCCGCACTGGACCCCAGAATATGCAAAAAGGTGTAGAGAGTGCTGCTATTCTTGGAAGATGAAGCTTAACTTTCTTTGTGGCACCTTCCCTGGTCCCCACTCTTCAGAGAGTACCCAGTGTTGGAATCGCTGTTCTCTGTTCCACAAGACTGTGAGCCTGTCCTATGACTGGCATGTATGGTAAGGGCTTAGCAAATGTTTCCTGAGTGAGAGGTGTTTCTTGCTCCCTGGAAAATTATAGTCTGATTGGGAGGATTAGATCACAGAAATAAAGGGGAAGAACCTCGTAAGGTGATGGAGCCTGAGGACCAGGCTGGCTGCATCAATGATTGTTTGTTGGCCCCTTCTGCCCTTGGGGTGTCTATTCTGTTTCCAAGTCACAAAGGACAAGGGTCATCACTTCTACTTTACTTTAACCCACTTGCCACCTGGTCTGGGGTTCTGCACCCAGCGGGTGCTCAATGTATGTCTGAGTGGACCAGAAGGTGTGAGATTATTTGCTCTGACCCAGGACAGGGCCACCCACCTCCAACCCTAACAGCTGCTAGGATAAGTCTAGGTTCTGCCCTTAGAAACTCCAAAAAAATGAATCCCAAGTTCTTATCTTCTTCTCCTTCTCCTCCTCCTTGTCTTTCTCCTTCTCCTTTTCCTCCTCCTCTTCTTCTTCTTCTTCTTTCTTCTTCCTCTTTTCCTAACAAATCATTGTTTCAAATTAAATCATAAGTGGAAGCCCAATACAAACAAACCAGTTAGACCTGTAGGTAAGGGCTGGCATGGCTCTGGTTGAATGTGGGACCCGGGACACCAGTGCTCACTCACACACATCATGCACTGCAGCCCCCAAAGCACCTCTCTGGACCCTGAGTTCCACAAAACATGCTGTGAAAACTCATATCCTGAGCCAGCCACTAAGCTACACAGGAACATCCCTCTCCACCCTGTCCCGCTTGCAGCCTTCCTCAGAGACTTTGGGAGAAAAAAATGAATGTGAGTTACATGAACCTGATCTGCAGGGGTGGAGAGCAGCAGTTTCTCCCAGTCACCTATTAGATGGGGTAGATGACACTTAGGAGGTGGGACCGACCTCCAAGCAAGCAGTCCTCACGTTCATCCCTTGGGAGACAAAACCGAAATCTTCCTTGATCAGAACCTTGGTAGACCAGTTCTCACTTCTCCACTTGCAGAAAAGTGTGCAGGAGAGTTGAGAACACACTGGACCAGAAGCCAAGACAGTCACCTTTGCACGCTAGCTCCAGAACTAACTTGCAAGGTAATCTAGACCAGCCAAAACCACCTGGGAAAAGGATACCTCTCTAGTCCAACTTTCAGAGTTCTTTGAAGGGTTGGCGGGGCATGGTGGCTCCTGCCTGTAATCCCCGAACTTTGGGAGGCCGAGGCAGGGGGATCACTTGAGGTCAAGAGTTCGAGACCAGCCTGGCCAACATGGTGAAACCCTGTCTCTACTAAAAATACAAAAATAAATAAATAAATAAATTAGCCAGTGGTGGTGTGTGCCTGTAATCCAAGCTACTTGAGAGGCTGAGGCAGGAGAATTGCTTGTACTCAGGAGGCGGAGGCTGCAGTGAGCCGAGGTCGCACCACTGCACTCCAGCCTGGGTGGCAGAGTGAGACTCTGTCTCCAAAAAAAAAAAAAAAAGAGTTGTTTCAAGGGTCAAAAAAGCCACCTTGTGTGTCGTGTACATGCAGCAGCTGTTTGTGTGCTGGGCAGTACAGGAAACAAGTGAACCCAACACTGTCTAGGAGGCATATTTTATATGCACTTAAAATTTTTTTTTTCTTTTTCTTTTTTTCTTTTTTTTTGAGACGGAGCCTCACTCTGTCACCCAGGCTAGAGTGCAGTGGCACGATTTCAGCTCACTGCAACCTCCACCTCCTGGGTTCAAGCAGTCCTCCCGCCTTAGCCTCCCGAGTAGCCAGGACAGGTGTGTGCCACCATGCCAGGATAACTTTTGTATTTTTAGGAGAGATGGGGTTTCACCAGGTTGACCAGGCTGGTTTCGAACTCCTGGCCTCAAGTGATCTACCCACCTCAGCCTCCCAAAGTGCTGAAATTACAGGCGTGAGCCACTGCACCCGGCCTACAGTCACTGTTTATTCTATCACCACCCTGACAACACCAAGGGAATCTGAGGTCCAAAGACACGGAGTAACTTGCTCCAGTTCTCACACCTGGAGGGTGGGATCACATCTTAGCTCACATCTCACTGACTTCAAGGCCAGAGTTTTTCAGGGATGCTAAACAGCCTCTTTACCGTTGTTAAGTACTGCTCAGCTGTGTTGTCGTTATTACCTGTTAATTTAGGGGGACCCCAGCGAGAGCTCAGCAGTTTGCCTTTCTGTCTGCGGACACCCATGGGCCGCTGTGCTTGGTCCTGCGGTTATGAGGGTGTGGACTGTAGAGTCGCATAAGGACTTGACCGCCAGCGCAGGGAGCTGGCGCAGACCCAGGACTGGCTGAGACCATTCATCATGCTTGGGTGAGCACAATTTAAATCTGGAAATTTCTGCTCAGCCAGATTAGAGAACTCTAAATGACAGTATTTAACTGCTGCCTGAGGACCCTAGAGTTTCTCCCATGTGACACTTCCAGAATCGAGGGAGGGATGTGTTCTTCTCTTGCCTAGGAGGAGGTCTTGGACTGGTCTTGTTCTGTAGAGACTGGACACTTGGCATCCTCCCCCTCCATGAACCGCCCCCCTGCCCCGTATAAATATAAATGTTACTGCTGGGGGTATGAACAAGTAAACATGTGTATTATTACCTCCCTTGCCAGCTGAGAAGGTGGCAGTATTTGCCAGTCACTTGGACCAGTCCTCCCAAACTGTCTTTTTCTATCCGACGTGGTTTCTTTCCTCCTTACTGAATCATTTAGGTAATTATCTCAATTCTTCACTTTACTTTGGCTGTGAAGACAGAGCCTTAATGAGCTCAGCACCCTGGGCAATCTCAGCTCCAGGGCCAGGCATCTGGGCAGCGGCTGTGGGAGGGGAAGGCAGACTTAGGACGCTCAAGTTGTATAACCTGCACGTCCAAGCGGCCAAGCTGGCTGCATCTGCAGTCCAGGCAAGAAGTCGGGAGAGGCCCTCCACCAGCCAGGGGAACGCAGTCGCTTTCTGCAGCAGCTCCCACAGCCTTGAGCAAAACCTTTGTCTTCCTCCTTTGTCCTCCAGAAATAATGACCTGTGTGTGTCAACTTTTGTAGTATCTCATTTCCAAACCTAAAGCAGATGGTTCTGGTGATTTCAGAAGGCTTAGTGAGGGGATTTGAGGAGCCTGGGTGAGATCTCAGGCGAATTGACACAAAGAATGATTTCCCGTTTCTATAGCCAAGGCTTGGGGATGAGGCCCAGAAGATTCTGGGGCTTGGCTCGGCATGGAGGCTTATCTGGAAACCCATCCAGCCTGCTCAGCCTCCAAGAAGAATGCCTGGAGATCCGGGTCCTGACAGCCTCCCCTCCGTCAGATTATGCACACTGCAAGGATGACTTTTTTTTTTTTTTTTTGGCTTCAGTATTTCAGTAGGCTCCTTTGAGAGAGATCAGAAAATGCTACATGGCTTTATGTATTCAAGTTTATTCCATTTCATTTGCTTATCACGGATATCCCATTCAAGGTGATGGAAGCGGGATACACAGCATTTTTTTTTTTCCAGCCCAGTGGCGATAAAACAGTGGCACACTTACCATCTCCATGCCAGACCAGGACCTAGAAGTGCAGAGAGAAAGGAAATAGCATTTCATGAGTGTCCTCTGGGTGCCAGTGATTTTGTCCCTCATTTCAGTTATCCATCACAACAACCATATAAAGGGGACACTTTCATCCCCTTTGTGTAGGTGATGAACTTGCAGCTACACAGAGAGCAAGTGGCTGAGCTGGGATTTGAACCCAGCTCTGCCTGGAGCACAGCTGGGCTCCATCGGCTGCTGTACTGCACCCCACTCCCTGAAGGGCACAGAGGCCACTTTGCCCACCTCTGCGTCCTCCCCTGCTCCTCCTCACACATTTATCCAGATGAAATCAAGTTCAAATGAGGGTCAAAGTCACATGAGAGGCTGGGCACAGTGGCTCATGTCTGTAATCCTAGCCATTTGGGAGGCTGAGGGGGGTGGATCACTAGAGGTCAGGAGTTCAAGACCAGCCTGGCCAACATGGTGAAACCCCATATCTACTAAAAATACAAAAAAAATTCACCGGGCTTGGAGGTGGGGTGCCTATAATCCCAGCTACTCAGGAGGCTGAGGTAGGAGAATCGCTTGAACCCAGGGAGTGGAGGTTGCAGTGAGGCAAGATCACACCACTGCACTCCAGCCTGGGCGACAGAGCAAGACTCCATCTAAAAACAATAAATAAATAATAGAAGGCACCTGAGGGTGGAGAGGTTAGGAAACAGCTGTGCCTTTTAAGTTGTTGGCATGGGGCTAGAGTTTGGAGTTTGGAGAAGGCTCCCCATTTCCTGGGCAGGGGGCAGTGAGCTGGACTGATGGCAGGTGCTAGAAGCTACCAGCCTTGGGAGCCCACCCTCCTCTTCCTCCCAGCTGTTACCCCAGCACCTGCCCTGATGCTGGCCAGACTGGGGGGCAGAGAGCCAGCCTCTGATCCAGGTACCCAGTGTCCTGTCTAAGATGCCTCTCGCCTCTGGCTGCTACCCTCTCCTGGGCATTTTCCATTTACTGTGATGGCAGGAAAACCCAGTACTGTTAAACAGCAAACAACACAGTGAACTGTGAGTGAAGTCCATGTGGGCTTATCCAGACCTGTGTGTTTGCAAACCGCATCCCAGTATGGACTGTGCCCTGCAGGTGGTCTCCCCTGCCAGAATCTGTTCTAGAACCAGCCAGTTGATGAGCATATTGATATGAACGGCCTGGCTTGGCCAAAGCTTCCGACCCAGCACGCTTGAGCGTCGGCTGGTTATTCTGAGAACATTCTTTTCAAAACACTCTACAGGACAAACAGGCTGAGAGGTTCCTTTGTCCACAGCTGGCCTCTGAAACTGAGCTGGCTCTCAAAGGGTTGAGAAGAACCCCAAGAAAGAGATTGTCTGCACTCAGAGGCTGAAACGTTTGAAAACGGGGGTGCGGGAGGGGGTGGGGAGGATGGTCAGTGACAGCACATTCTTCAGCAAACATGTCATTTGTGCTTTTACCAAAGCAGAGCTTTTAATTCCTAAAATATAACAGGCTGGTGCAGGGGCTGGAAGAAGAGGGTGCGTTTTATGTACAACTCTGCTAAGTGCTTGTTTGCTGAATGAAAGGTTTGGTTCAGGGAAGGTCTCGGTGCCTTCGCCTTCAGAGCCACACCTACATTTTCATCTCCAGCCTCCCTGGCTCTCAGCTGGCTGCTGGGGGTTCGGGAGTGAGTTGCTCTTGGCCCTCCTGGAGCTGCGCTTGCTACTGGGTGGGAGAGCTTGCTCTAGACTGCAGACATCTTTCTGGATTGCAGCTGTCAGCTGACTACGTGCCCTCTGCCTCCTATGTCGGTGATTCCTGCTTGTCATTGAAGAGCTGCTGGGTCTTTGTTGCTTTTCTCTCCAAGGCCTTTTGATGAGGTCGAAAGGAAAGGGCATCAGATTCAGGCTGATCTAGGTTTCCACTACCGCTTTGTCATTTGCAGCTGTGTGACCTAGGACTAGTGGCTGAACCTCTCTGGGCCCCAATAAGAGGAAACCAAACACTGGCCTCCCCGGATTGGTTAAATGCAGATTCGATAAGCCCAGGAAAAACATTAACCCAAAAATCCTAATAGCTGATGTTTACAGAACACTTTATCTGTACCATCTCTATTCGACATGCTTTGCCATACATTATTTGATTTTTTCCAAAACTTTTTGAGATAGATACTGTTATTGATCTCATTTTACCAAAGAGGTAATGAAGTCATGGCGAAGGTAAATTACTTGCCAACAGTTGCCCGATTTTAAGCCTCAGCGATCTCTATACAGAACCTGTGCTTATAATTTTGATTTAAATACTTACTGAATAAATAATAACTTTTATTATCTTGCTCATTAATACTCCCTGACAGTGAAGTTGAAGCTACTGCTTATCCTCATCTGCCAACAACCACTGATGTCACTGGACTCAAGCACCCTTTATAATACAGACCCATTAATTTATCGAATGCAGAAATACTGTTTTGTTTTTTCTTTCCTTTAGCAGAGCCCTTCCTATTGGTTCATATTGTCTTGTTGGAACCTATGTGGGTCTTCTTGGGGATTAAGACATTATTGAAATCATTGCTGGCTGAGCATGGTGGCTCACACCTGTAATCCCAACACTTTGGGAGGCCAAGGCGGGTGGATCACCTGAGGTCCAGAGTTCGAGACCAGCCTGGCCAACACGCTGAAACCCCAACTCTACTAAAAATACAAAAAATTAGCCCGGTGTGGTGGCGGGCAACTGTAGTCCCAGCTACTTGGGAGGCTGAGGCAGGAGAATCACTTGAACCTGGGAGGCGGAGGAGCCGAGATCGTGCCATTGCACTCCAGTGTCTACAACAAGAGTGAAACTCCATCTGAAAAAAAAAAAAGAAAAGAAATCATTGCTGGCAGTTGCCAAAATTCTCTTCAAATTCTTGTCTTGTCCAGAAAGTGGCGGCAATGTGTGGTATAGGAAAAGGGATACAGCCAGCCACTCAGCTCTTCCAGGCCCACTCTTCCCAGTAATATGTTGGCAGAGTCGCACCTGCTTTGGTAGAGCTGCCATGAGATTTGAAGAAGACATTAGTGCCCAGCTGACCCAGGCAAGGTGGTCTGACATCAGGAGATGTATATAATACAAAATAAATCATATTTACTTATGAATGAGCAAAGCTCCCAGGCCTTTGGGGGCCTCTTCAAGTGGTCTGCAGGATCCCCGGAGTGTCTGCCCAGAAGCACTTGCTCCCTGCATGACTGTGGTGGGCCTCAGAGCTTCCCCGTGCCATCCTGGCCCACCCAGGGCGGTGCCAAGCAGAGTTTTCAGAAACTTGCATCTGGCTCCGCTCTTGGCTGAATCTGATAACAGACCGTTTCCAGATAAACAGAGGATGGGAGATATACTGGTTTCCTAGAAGAGATATTTTAAATGCTGTAGATCTTTTAAAAATTCAAGGAGAAACACTCTTTCCTTTTTTCTTTTTTTTTTTTTCTTTTTTGAGACAGAGTCTCACTCTGTCGCCCAGGCTGGAGTGCAGTGGCTTGATCTTGGCTCTCCTCAACCTCTGCCTCCTGGGTTCAAGTGATTCTCCTGCCTCAGCCTCCCGAGTAGCTGGGATTACAGGTACCCACCACCTCACCTGACTAATTTTTGTATTTTTAGTAGAGACGGGGTTTCACCATGTTGGCTAGGCTGCTCTCGAACTCCTGACCTCAGATGACCTGCCCACCTCAGTCTCCCACAGCGCTGGGATTACAGGTGTGAGCCGTCACACCCGGCCTCAGAGAGATAGTCTTTGACTGATGCTATATCTGTTGGGAGTGTCCTCACCTGGGGAGTGGTATAGTCCATGACCGAATTGTCGTCTTGCAGCCTTGGTACCCAGAGGTGAGGCCCGAGGCTGCTCTGCAGGTAAGGAAGGCAGCAGTCCTGCAGGGGCCAGTTCTGTGCATGGCTGGGAGCAGCTGCCTGACCGGCTGCGTTGCTGGGCTGCTCTGTGTACTCAACACCAGCAGTCTCTTGTCCGGGAAGATGGGTTCGTGATGGAAGATGATTAATAGCAGCTGGACTTTGTGGAACGATTACGTGTGCTGGGTACCTTAGGACAAGAAAAATATTGTTATCCCCATTTTAGAGATGACGCAACTGAGGCTTCGGGAAGGCAAGTAACTTATTCCAGGTCACAGCAAGTAAGTAAAAGAGCAAGGACTTCAGTCTATGACTGCCTGTGTCCAGGGGTCATAGTCTCTCCATAGCTGAGTAGTTTGCAACCCCAGATGCCCTTGACAATGACTTGGGAGATTTTAGAAGTAGACGCCCCACTCTCAGGTATTCTGACCATGCTGGAGTGGGGCTGGGCACTGATATTTTTTGAAGCTCCCCAGTGATTGCTAATGGGCAGCCCGGGCGAAATCAAAGGTACAAAGCCATGATGCCTTTGGACCCAAGATCTCCTGGAAAGGGTTTGATTTTTACCAGAATTCATCTTTGGCAGATACACCCTGGCTCAGACTTTATGGTAGCTAACAAGGAATGTGGGGCTGGGGGTTCCTGGACCTCCCTGGCTGGCCACGCTGCAGGTGAGTACAGAAGACAGTGGTGAAGCTGGTGTGACTTGGGAGATTCCACAAGGTTCTTGTTGCTACCTCCAGCCCTGCTGCCCAGGTGACTCCTTCTACTCCCCGTGTGGGTTGCACTTTCCCCGAAGGTGGGAAGTGCCCAGCAGGGAAAAGGAGGGAGGCCTCTGGCTCTGCCTTCAGAAGGCTTCCTGGGAGGGGAGAGCCTGGGGATGTAGGGGCCAAGCCAGTATCCTCTCCTTCACCAACTGGCCGCACTGGGAACTGTTGCTGAAGAAGACTCTTAGAGGCTGTCGTGGAGAACTGGTCACCACCCAGGTGGTTTACCTGGGGAGTTGGGGAGCTTTGGCATCAGGCCAGAAGGCTTGAAGGGTGAGAGTGAGAGAGGCTGGTGGCAGTGCTTGTGAGGTCCTGTATGCTGGCTGCTCTCTTGGGTTGCCCCAGCCCCATTCCTGGGAGCATCGCAGAGCCAGGGAGCCCAGACCGGAGGCTGCCAGCCTGTGGCTCCTCCTCCCTCTTCCTCGGCCAATTCCCAGCAAACCACCCGCTGTACTTGCCAACGGAGCCAGATGCTGCTTTGGGGAAAATACCTTCTGGAGTTTGTTGTCTGAGCCCTCCCAGCTGACACCCACGGCGGAGGAGACGTGTCAGGATAAATGGAAAATCTCTTCATAAATATATGAAAAAAGGCAAAAAGGAAAAGAGAAAAAGAATACCCCCAACTTCCAGCATTTGGGAGCATCTTCGTGATTGCAGTGCCAGATGGAGGAAGCAGGTCGTTAGCTTTCATCAATTTGTAGTGGGATCCCAGCAAGAGGGCGTCTCCGTGGCTGCAGCCAGGAGCCCCGTGCTCGACTCCTGGGGCTGCAGGCACCAAGGGGCGTCTTGGCTTGCTCTGTGCACCCAGGGGAGGGGCAGGCCTGCTGGAGCCTCTCATGGGAGCCTCGGGGCAAGCGCAGATGCTCTTCTGGCCGGTGGGGGAGGGCGACCTGCCCTTTATCCATAATGCATAATTGTGTCTTTAAAACCAGCCGCCTTGGGACTTGATTACAAGTGGAGCACAGGACCACTTGGCTTTTAGGGGAGCCCCTAGGAGACGACTGAAGAGGCCCTGGGGGGTTGAGGTGCTAAGTGGATAGTGCCGGTGCCCACACAATGTGAGGAGAGCAGCACGCCCCAGCAGGAAGGCCCAGGGGATGGGGACCTGACTCCCAGAGAGGGGCTCAGCTAGGGGGACTGGGCAGTTTCATGCTGAGGCAGCAAAGTCAGGAATCCCAAGCCCCTTGTGGGAAAGGGCCCTTCTCTGGTCTGGTCATCAAAGAAGCTCACCACCCAGGGAGAGCACTTGGCCTTGCTCATGACAGCTCCAGTTCCAGCCCCATTTCCAGCCATGTGCGTCTCTGTGTGTCCCTGGGCTGGAGCTGCTGCTGTCAGTCCCAGGGGAGCCTGGCCTTTGGGCTCCTCAGACACCGTCCTGCTTATCCCCTGCTATGTCGCTTGCCTCCCTCTGGGGCCTGGCCCCGGTCTTGGATCCTGGCAGACAGACTCTTCATACTGGAGGGGAGGATGGTCAGTGGGGCAGGGCCTGGGGTGGTGTAGGGGCTCTAGGAGAAAAAACCCTGGGGAAAACCTTCATAGATAGCGAGGAGTCGGGTTCCTGAGTCTAAGTGTTGATGCCTGTGGTCAGCTTGGAAAGGCAAACATGTTCTGAGACCTTCGAAGGGTCCCATGTATCCCTCAAAGGTCCCCTCTGCGCTGAACCTCTCTGCCTGGATCATGGGGCACACAGACAAACCTGCTTCTTAGCAGCGAATCCCCTATAGTTTCCAGAGGGGGAGGCCTTCAGCGCAGGATGGCTTGAGCCCAGGAGTTCAAGGCTGCAGTGAGCTGAGATTGTGCCACTGCACTCCAGCCTGGGTGATGGAGCAAGACCCTGTCTTGGAAAAAAAAAAAAAAAAAAAAAAAGCAGGAGGCTGCCTGTGACCTAAGGTGTGTGTGGCAGGATGGGAGGTCACAGCAACCCTGACCAAGATATTTCGAGCAGCATTTGTTGACTTGCCTCCCACTCCACATTGGAAACGTTCGTTGCTTCTAGAGGGAGGTTGACTGGCCAGGCAGGATGCCTGAGAGGGGTGCGGGCCTAGGGTCACACTGCACTGCCTGGCTCAGCAATGGTATCTATTTCTCTGTCTCTGCCTTGGCAGGAAGAGGCACAAGAATGGCTTCAACCTCGAGGCTGGATTGCTGTTCGCCTTTGGAATCTTAAGTCTGCTTTTAACCGTGACTCAACCTCTTTCCAGTTTATTCACTGTAAGTCACTTCTACCTGACATGCTGTGTTCTGGACACATCCCTAAATGAGCATCTTAGAGAAATTGGCGGTGAATACAAACAGCCCCCAAAGAAGGCTGGTTGGAAAGCCGGGGCTTTGCTCCCTGACCCGGCGTTTGAGTTATACTTGGTTCCCCAATCAACCAGAAATTGCTGGGTACTCACTCATTTTCTCTGTTGGTGGATGAAGTGGGTTAAATTGTGACCCCCTCCCCCCGACCAAAAAAAAAAAAAAAAAAAAACGAGTCCTGGGTCCTAACACCCAGAACCTGCAAATGTGGCCTTATTTGGAAAAAGTGCTTTTGCAGATGTAACCAAGTTAAGGAGCCTGAGATGAGATCATCCTGAATTAGGATAGGCCCTGGGTCCAGTGACAAGTGTCCTTAGCAGAGAAGAGGAGAAGACACACAGAGGAGAAGGCAGAGACTGGAGCAAGGCACCGAAACGCCCAGCAGCACGGCAGACTCCAGCAGCTCCCGAACCAGGGAGGGTCTCAGAACGGGTTCTCCCTGGAGCTTCCACAGCGAACCAACCGCATCTGCAGCTGGATTTCAGCCTTCTGACTCCCAGAGCTGTGAGAAAATAAGTTTCTCTTGTTTTTAAGCCACCCAGTAATTTGTGACTGCAACCCTAGGAAATGAATACAGTGGACATCTGAGGGCCTTCGGGGGCTGGGCACCTGTGAGTGCTGTGGCTCATGCCTGTAGTCCTAGCACTTTGGGTGGCCGAGGTGAAAGGATGGCTTGAGCCCAGGAGTTCGAGGCTGCCGTGAGCTGAGATTGTGCCACTGCACTGCAGCCTGGGTGACAGAGCAAGACCCTGTCTCAAAAAAAAAAAAAGAAAGAAAAAAGAAAAAGATGTAGTAGTAAACTGTGCAGATGTGACCCCAGCCCTCATGGAACCCCCCACCCAGAGTGGAAGGCAGACTCAAAAGGGGAATTGCATGATGAGGGTTCTCAGCAGGAGGCACGTGCCATGGAGACTGTTTCCTCCTTCCACACCCACTCCTTCTCCATCTCAGCACAGCACCACCACTGACCTGTGGCTCAGGCCACAAACCGCAGCCAACCCACCACCAAATTCTGCCAGTGTTATGTCCAAGACGCATTTCCACCCTGTCCAATTCTCTCTGTCCTGCTGCTGCCTCCTGGCCAGGCTGCCCGTTCTCTCCTCTGGATGCCTGGAAAACCTTCCTCCAGCGATGCTCTCCTCCCTGTTCACGATTGCCACCTACATTCTCTCCAGTGCATTTTCTCCTTGGCAGCCAGAGGATCTGTGCAAATGTCAATTACTTTACTTGTCTGCTGAAAACCATGTCAGACTGTCTTGCCGTGCACTGAGGGTCAAATACAAACACACCTGTCCTGCCCTGTGTGATCTGGTCCTTCCCTGCAGCCCCACCTTGAGCTCAGGTTCCCTTTTCCCTGAAAGGCTGCCACACTGGCCACTGTCCCTTCCTCCAACCCACCAAGCTCTTTCCCAGCTCAGAGCAGCCACAGCATGGCTTGCTCCCTCTCTAGAGAGTTCTCCTCTCTCTCAGGGCTTAATTCTTGGTTTCAGGTTCAGTCAAGTTCAGTCTCAAGTTTAATCTCAACTGAAACATCGCCTTCTAAGAGAGGCTGTTCCAGACCAGTAGTCTGGATGGTGTGCTCCTTTCTTTACAGCTCTCATCCTCATAATCAACATCAGGATTTGCGAGTCAGTGTGTTTAAGTCTGTCTTTCCCATACCTGGCAAACTCCAGGAGGGACCTAGGTCTGTTTTGTTCAGTTCTGAAACTCCACCACTTAACACATAGGGCCTGGCATACAGAAATGCTCAACAAATATTTATTGACTGAAAAAATCAGTGAATATGTTGTCTGAGCTATATGGTGGGGAGAGGAGTAAAGAAGAACCAACACGTGTATGGTAAATGCCTCAGCTCCCGAGATCCTACAAGTTTGATATCTCATGACAGCAGACTTGGCAATGTAATTACTTTGTTTTTCTCTCTCCTCCAAATGCCTTGTTTTTAAAGTGGATTGTTTCCCTCCCCCTTCTGTTGAGCAAATGTGTGTATTAACCCTCAGGCAGCAGAAAAGGAAGGGTTTGCAGGCTTAGTGAAAGCACGCTGCAAAAGTCAGACCCCAAGAAGGAAAAAGTTCCCGTCAAATAGAACATCTGAGGGAAGTTAAAATGCACTTGCAGAAATAAATTGGTTGCTGTAGCAACCAGCTTAGTTCTCCCCAAGGATAAAAACACAGAAAGAGGAGGGGAGAGGGGGATGTCAGCTAACTCTGGTTTAGGCTTAAGAGAAGGAGCTGTCCAAATAGAATTATGGGACAATATTGTGAATTGTGTCACGTTACAGCATTAAATGACGTTGTGCATGCTTGCCTTGATCTGGCAATGGACTCTCTTACTGGGCTTGATTCATCATTTCCGTTGTCTTCCTGGCTGGCTCCTGTGGGCGGCAGAGTATGTGACGCCTGCCAGACAATGCCTCCTGTCACTCTCAAAGTCGTACACCAGCTCCTGCGTTAAAGTGCTCCCGGAAACCTGCACTTTAGGGAGACCACGTGGTGTGTCCTTCTGTAATGAGTAATCGACTTCTAACAGACCCTCCTTGCAAATTCAGATTTTTACCTTTATATGGTTTTCTAGAGTGGAATCCACCCACGTGTGCTAGGAGAGTTCACCGAAGGTACCAGAGTGGGGAGTGAACTGGCAGGGGCAATTCTCGATTATGCGTTTGGGGTTTGTGAGGAAAGGCAGCCCACTCATGGGGGAGAAGTGCAGACAGAGGATGCTGGGTGCGGTGCAGGACTGGGGTGGGTCCTGTGCAGGCAGGACCTGTATAGATTTTCCGTGAAATGCGGTGGTCATGGTAAGGAGGCAGCCTGGCCTCGGCGGGTTTTCTCTGAGCAGATGGTTTCCAGTGTGTGATTCCAAAGAAGCACTTTTAGGCGGTTCAGTAACTGCTTACAATAGAAGCAAAAGCGTGCCAAGAATTGTTGGTCCATGAAGTTTGTAGGTCCATCTCACTCATTCATCTTTGCTCATCATGAATGACTGAATGCTTATGTGGTTGACAGAATCATGGCCCCCCAAGGATACCTACTTCTTTATCCCTGGAACCTGTGGATGTGTTATGGTGTGAGATAAAGGGGAACTGAGGTTGTAGGTGGAGTGAAGGTAGCCAATCAGCTGACTTTAAGATAATGAGATTATCCTGGTTTGGCCTAAATGGAGTCCCAAGGGGCCTTTAAAAGTGAAAGAGGCAAAAGAGGTTGGAGTGATGCCATGTAGGACACATGCACCCCACCATGGTGGTCTGAAGATGGAAGGAGCCACAAACTGTGGCACGCAGGCAGCCTGTAAAAGCTGGAAAGGGCACTGATTTATCCTCTAAGTGCCACAAACTGTGGCACGCAGGCAGCCTGTAAAAGCTGGAAAGGGCGAGGAAACTGAGTTTCCCGAGAGTCTCCAGAGGAGCACAGCCCTGCCAGGGCTGGACTTTAGCCCAGCCAGACTTGCACTCCTGATTCTGTACCTGTTAGATATGTGTTGTAAGCCACTACATTTGTGGTCATTTGTGGCAACCCACAGGCACTGATTTATCCTCTAAGTGGCAGGCCCTGCATCAGGTTATGGGAGGTCAAAGTCAAATGAGGTGTGGTTCCCACCCTCACCAGGCTCTCAGTCCTGAGAGAGGGCAGTTGGCACATCAGCAGCTGAGGCGTGAAAAGCAGGTGTGGGGTGCTCTGGGCGGCTGTCGCGGGGGCAGAGGGCTGTGCTTGGGGAAGGCTTCCTGGAGCTGACTTTTGAAGAATGGACTTGAAGGGTTATCCAGTGAAGGAGGGCCTGGGGAAAGCCATCCTGAACAGCGGGGCCACCGGCAGGTTGCAGGGGCTGGAAATACGGCAGCTGCAACAAGCAGCCCCATGCAGCAGCCGGCCCAAGAGCTGAGCTGAGCCACTGGAATCTCACCCTGAGAGCTCCAGGGGCGCATCCAGAGGGTTTGAGCAGGGGACTGACATGTTTTGATCAACCTGACTGTGGACATCAGCCAGAAGCAGAACATGTCAAAAATAGAGCCACGTGGATGAAAATAAAGGCTTGTGGGGGCCTGTGCTGAGAGGGAGGAACCTGTCTGGGGCAGAGCGTGGTAGGCAGCACCCTAGACCTTTCTCGATAGGGTTCTACCTTCCCCTCCACTCTTTCCCATCCGAGTCTGGATTGCTGAGGTATTGCTCAACCTGCTGCAGAGAAATCGGTAGGACCCATGGACTGGCCCTCTTCCCCTCACCTCCCTTGGCACTTTTCACCATGGGCAAGGGCACCCAGGGGAAAAGGCAGATGGAGAACGAAGTTGTGGTCACAGGCAGGGCACTGGGCTTGTCATTCTTTCGTAAGTTAAATGTAAGCTGTAAAAATTGATTACTTAAGGAATAATTTCCATTATTTTCTAATATAAAAATGCAGGGACAAATGCTGTGATAAATTACAGAGCCAGAATGAAGAGAGGCATTAAATTAATTTCATGAGCTTGCTGAAAAAGCCATCCCTGTGGAATCGGGCTGCCTTGGGCCATGGCAGGCTGCAGTCAGCTTTGTGTGTCACTTGATGCTCCCCCACCCAGGCTGGGGGCCACCCTGGGCAAGGAGCCCTCCTCTGGTGGGCTGAGGCGTGGGCTGCCTGCAGGGTGTGGGGGAGGGCAGCAGGAGCAATGAGTCAGGTGCCCTGTGCTGCCTGGGGGCTTGGCTGGGCCCTCAGGATGGCTGTGAATTCATGTCTGGACTTGCATGACAGCCAGTTGGGGGAGTTGGGCTGACTGGGCAGGTGGGAGGTCAGTAGAGGACCAGAATCTGGGTTTTGGAAGGTTGAGGTCAAGTTCAGACACTCAGCTAAACCTCCTGTCCTCAGCCCAAGCGAGGGAGCCTATCCTGCAAACACACACGTTCTTTGCTTTGTAGCCAAGTGAGGCAGGTGGTCTTCAAGCAGAGCCCAAGTTTATTCCTCCCGTAACTGAACCCGGGGATCTCCCTACTTTTGTCCTAGTCCTCAGGAGCAAGCCTCTACCATCCACTCTAGCTCTGCTAACCAGGTCCTGCCTTGCCACTTCTTTTCCAGTTTTGGGGGGGTTCCTGGGTGATCATGATGGCACCAACATTTTGTTTCATGCTCCAAGATACTATATTACCTGCTCTGTAAGCATTATCTCATGTAATCCCCTCGACAGCTCCACTTTGTTCCCATTTTACAGATGTAAAGCCCGAGCTCAAGGGCTTAAGCCATTTCCCCCCTCTAACTTGTAGTGCATGGCAGAGTCAGGATTCAAACTTGGGTCTCAGGCCAGTCGAGCTGGTCTCTCCTCTCTATGGCCTTGGTCCGTCTCAGCCTCTTCTCCATGTTTCTCAAGAGTCCTCATTAAAAAGTCCTGGGGTGGGATTGCTTGAGCCAAGAGGGGAGACTTCTGGTTTGGCATGGCCACTTTCAGGAGCAGTGTTTCCCAGCTGCCTTCAGAGCTGGATCATCTCCCCACCAGAGCTGCTTCACACGCCACTGTGTGGCTGCCAAATTTAACAGCAAAATGAGGATGAAAGGACTGGCGTTTCTCCTGGTTCCTGGGTCCCTCCTGCCTTTCCCCAGGCGTTCTCTCCTGTCTCATCTGGCACATACCTCTCCCACCTGCACCTTCTGCTACCAGGCCCAGAAAATACAAATTTTCCTTCTGCAGAAGCCCCGTTCCTTCATTCAGCCCCGCCACAAACGCTGATCAAGCATTTGCCATTTGCTGGGCGCTGAGCTAAAGATAGAGTCAAAGGCCTAAATCTGCCTCCCGGAAGTTCCAAGCAAACAGGTGACGGTTCTCCATGGCGAGTGTGCAGGGGCCAAAGGATTCCAGGGAATCGGGGTTCTTTCCCTGGTCTGCGGAGGCAGGGGACACTTCTTGGAGAAGGGGGTATTTACAGAAACTCCCAACGTGCTAAGAACAGCATAGAAGAGCTCTGGGACCAGGGCACCGCACGTGCGGCCGCCTGCTGGCAGGAGGCTGGAAGGAGTAATGATGCGGCCCGCTCGTTGAAGGAGTTTCAAAGCAACGGGAGTGAACCTCCTTTCAGAAAGATGCAGCCAGTGCCAGTGTGGAGCACAGATCAGAGGGCTGCCGAGATCTTCAGGCAAGAGAGGCCTCGGGCAAGAGAAGGTGCTGGCTTGGGCAAAGGCAGGGGCTGGGGGAGATTTGTACTTATTCAAAGATGGCTTTGGGAATTTTCATCGGACGGAAATTTCCAGGAAAACTAAACTAAAAGGGAAGCAGCAGAGAGAAAGCAGTCATTTGCTTCCCGTACCCTTTCCCGATCCCCCTGGCTCTCGGAACTCGCCAGCCGTGTGTATCTCCACGGCCAGTCTTGAGCTTTCATGGACGCATCCCTCAGAACAGAGCGAGCAACCCCTCACCGACACTTGTGCGATTCGTGATCCCGGGAAAGGCGCTCGCGGGGGAAGCTGTCTTGGCCTCTGCAGCCGCTGGCGTCTAATTGATTTAATACATCAGCTAAGGAACTGCTGTTTCCTGAAAGAAACCTAAAATGGCATTGACTCTAAAGCTGCAGCTGAGAAGGACTTCACTCCAACAGCCCGACGGCCCGATCAGCCCGATCCCACGTGGTGCTGGGATCGCAGAGACTGGCACTGGAGTAAATAACTGCGCCTGTGATCTGGCATCTTCTGCTTCTCCTGGTGGGGAGGCGTGAACACAGGAGAAATCAGGGAGCTGTGCTGGAGGCTCTTTAATGGGGGGTGACAATGGCCACTTGTAAGAAAACAGGTTTCCCCTCCACCCCCCACCCAGCCCCCACCCGGCAGGGTGAGGATAATGAATGTTCTATGAGCAGCTCTCATCTGAAGGGAACTAATTGATTCCAATTTTCATTTTACCGGATCCCATAATTCTTTATTATGCCTTCCTTTACGACTTAGAAGGCTTTGGCGCTGAGCTGCTGTGTAACAGGAGGGCTGTGTAATCCACACGATAATCATTTATTCACCAGCAGGACAAATGTGCCTTGTGTCATTAAGAGAATGCACGACTCTCACCCCCGTCGCCCTTCTTTTCCCATCCGAGACAGGTGTGTCCATCTCAGAGCTGCGGGAAAACTCATCTTCCCCTTTGAGAAGGAAGGGAAGGGGAGGCCTCCAAGGAATTTCAGAGATGAATCTGAAATCTCAGCCTCCTGTCCTCGGACGTTCTAAGACAAATGGAAGGTTTCTGGGAAAATCGTGCTTTGAGATGGATCCCTGGTGGCAGGTGGCTTGAGACAATATTCATTTAAGGAGAAGACAGCTCCATCCCCACACGGGCAGGTGTTCACCTCCCCAAAGCCGGCTGGGCAAAGTTCCAGAAAGCCAGGTTACTCGGCAGGTTCTGAAAGACAGGTCATTGCTGTTCTGTCCTCGCTGCAAAACCCACAAAAACTCAGCTCCTCCCTGCAGCTGACTTCACAGCTTCCCGAAGGCATGGCCTCATTCACTCACTCACTCATTCACCCTCTTACTCCACACACATTTATCAAGTCCCTGCAGCGCGTCAGGCACTGGGAATATAGAGATGAATAACACTCGTGGCCCTGTTGTCAAGGAACCGACTTTCTGGTAAGGGAGAAAGAAGCAAGCAAGCACAGAAAAGAGCCACAGAGCTGGGTACAAGCAGGGAAAGAAGCAGTTACAGAGAAGGGTGGGGGAGCTGGGGTCTGGGAAGGCTCCCAGAGCTGGGGAGCCGTTAGATCATTCAGGCAGTGCAGGGTGGAGAATGCAAAGACTTGTAACCAGAAAACGACTTTAGGAAATGGTTAGCAGCTTATACGACTGACTGACGTGGGAAGTTTAAGAGGAATGGCTGAGGTTTGGTGAGCTAAGCCACAAGGGCTGTGCCTGCCTCACTGAGCAGTTCAGGTTTTGTTCTCAAGGCAGCGGGGAGCCTGGACCAGGATGAGTTTTGTTTTTGTTTGTTTGTTTTTGTTTTCGAGACAGAGTCTCCCTCTGTCACTCAGGCTGCAGTGTAATGGCACGATCTCGGCTCACTGCAACCTCCGCCTCCCGGGTTTGGGCAATTCTTGTGCCTGCGCCTCTCCAGGAGCTGGGATTACAGGAACTCGCCATGGCATCTGGCTAATTTTTGTATTTTTAGTAGAGACAGGGTTTTGCCATGTTGGCCATGGCTGGTCTCAAATTCCTGGCCTCAACTGATCCCCCGGCTTCAGCCTCCCAAAGTGTTGCAATTACAGTTGTAAACTCCTGTGTCCAGCCCAAGTTTTTAAGCCAAAAAGAAACACTATCCAACATGCAATGTATGCATCTTAGAAAGATCCCTCTGGCTGCATGGGGAGAAGCTTCGGAAGGGAAGATTGGATGGTGGAGCATGATAGCCTGACCTATGATAGAGTCGGTCTTTGTGGCAAGGAGGGGAGGAGGGGAGACAGCAAGGAGAAGAATCTACGGGACTCCATGAGTTATGGAATGTGGAGGGTGAGAGAGAACATGCGGCTGAATTTCACTCCTGAGATCCCGGCTTGGGAAGCTGGATAGATGGTGTTATTTTAGGAATGCTTTCAGCTGTAAGAGAAACTTAACAGAGGTGTCAGCAATAAAGGCATTTAATGATTTTCACCTATTGAGAAGTCTGGAGGTGAACCTGTTAGGCTAGCTTAACATCGCAATAGTGTCATTAAAGACCCAGGATTTTTATTTTTTCTGCTTTTCTACCATATTTTTTTTTGAGATGGAGTTTTGCTCTCATCGCCCAGACTAGAGTACAGTGGTGCGATCTTGGCTCACTGCAACCTCTGCCTCCTGGATTCGAGGGATTCTGCTGCCTCAGCTTCCCCAGTAGCTGGGATTACAGGTGCTCGCCACCACATCTGTCTAATTTGTTTTTGTATTTTTAGTAGGGAAAGGGTTTCACTATGTTGGCCGGGCTGGTTTTGAAGTTTGGACCTCAGGTGATCTGCCCACCTCGGCCTCCCAAAGTGCTGGGATTGTAGGCATGAGCCACCGCACCTAGGCTCTCCTACCACCCTTAATGCACTGGCTTTTTACCCCATGGTTGCAAGATGGCTGCTGCAGTGCTGGGCATTTTCATGGCATTCAGGGCAAGAAGAAGGGGAAAGAGGTGGTCACAGCCACATGTCTGTTACCTTTTATCAAGAAAACACAAACTTTGGCCGTCCTTAGCTGTGGGGAGACTGGGAAGGTGAGTTTTTAACTTTTTAACTTTTCTAGCACCTGGAGTGGAGGGAAGAAAGGGATTGGGCATGGGTTGCTGAGTCAGCAGTGTCACCAACCAAGATGGAAAAGCTCAGAAGGAAAGCCAGCATAGCCCTGTGCCCTGGGGTCCGTGGGATGTGGGAGATAAGCGGCCTCTACCCTCGAGGGTTATGGTGCCACAGGTGATTAATGGGGAATCTTGGGGCACTGTGTCTTCCAAGTCATTCAGCTGGGCGGGGGGCCGCTGGAAGGAGGTGGAGGGCAGCGGGGAGAAGTCCAAGCATTCCCCACCTTCCCTGTCTTCAGTGGATGCGTTCACCCCAGGCTCTCCTCCCTCCGTCCCTCCACTCGAGAGCTGATGGCTTCTCCCTGCTATTGCTCATGTCTGGGCTGCCTTACCATGGTAGTTTGGCTTTCAGCTCTCCACCCCACCGCACTGCCCGTGTCATCAGTTCCCTAGATTAGATTCTGTTTGTTTCAAATACTCAGAACAGCTTTCGTTTCCCTGGTTGGACTCTAACTGCTACACCTGTCTTTGAAGAGGCTGGGGGCGGGGGGAGGTTTAAAGGAGTTTGTTTCCTGAAATAATAGTCACAGGAGGTCCCAATAAAGAGACAGAAAGAGAGGGCAGCAGACGGGTGCTAGATCAGAGAAGCCAAGCTGAAAGCAGGAGAGGGAAGAGGGAAGACTGCTTCCCTGCTTCCCTGCTTCCTGAGGTTGACAGGGACAGGAGGCCTGGCTGGAAGGGATCCACAGTTGGAAACTTCAGTAGATGGGAGAGCAGGGGGATCCTGGATGCTGGCCAGCTGCTTCCAGCCTGGGCTGGAACCTGTAGTCGTCTGATATCCTGGAGCAGGTGGAGATGCGGTTGGGGGGTGGCCACTGTTTACACACAGAGCAAATTCAAGATGTGGAAACGGCCCAGCGTGCTTACTGCAAAGAATGTTGTAACAGTACAGGGCCCCTGCATTTGCATGCTCTGCTTAGTGACCTACAGTTTTGCTTCTGGTGATCTGTTAGTATATAATGACAAGGCTCCCGTTGGGGAGGGCAGTTTCTTCCATCTAGAGATGCTCTGCTATGCAGCAATAACAAGCAACCCCCAAATCTTAGGGTTTTCATACCATGAAAGCCTATTTCTCATTCAGGCTACACGTCCACTATAATTCCACATGGGGGCACCGCAGCTCTCAGTCACCTAGGTACGTATCTGGTCACATGTGTCCCTGAGTTCTGCAGCTCTGGGGAGGAAACATGGCATGCTGTGTGCTAGCTCTTAAAGTTTCCACCCAGGACAACTGTCATTTCTGCTCATGTTGCATTGGCCAAAGCAAGGCACATGTTCACCCCTAACTTCATTGCCCAGAGAGAGGAGACAGGGAATCTTTGGAAAGAGACCTGGTGAATGCATCCCAACAGAAGTGGTCTGGCACTGCTGGCCGACCACCACTGCTGCCGCCACTTGGAGGGGAAAGTCACTCACACTCTAGTAATAATTGGAGTACCTACATTGTGGTGGGAGCTCGGCCTGTGTTTGCTGTGATGAAAGCTCCGGGAAGGCAGGTGTCTCTATTTGGATCCTGATAGCACTCAGGCACTTAGAAGAGCAACTAACACATATTGGTGTCCAACAAATATTGGTGGGATGAATCATTAACTCCTCAAATCTTACCACAACCTTGATGCAATAGGTATTGCAAATATCTCCATTTTTCAAAGGAAGAAGCTTAGGTTTAGAAAAGTAAATTGCCCAGAGCTGAACATCTTTTTTTTTTCCCTCAATATTTTTATTTTTGGATGTTTTGAAGCCCTTTTTTTTTTCAGTTTCAATTCCCTTTAATAGTATTTTTAAATTATATTTTAAATTCTGGGGTACATGTGCAGATTGTGCAGGATTCTTACATAGGTATACATGTGCCATGGTGGTGGCTTGCTGCATCCAATCCATCCCCTCGTCATCTACATAGGTATTTCTCCTAATGTTATCCCTCCCCAATCCTCCCACCCCTTGCTATCTCTCCCCTAGCCCTTCTACCCCCCAACAGGCCCCAGTGTGTGATGTTCCCCTCCCTGTGTCCACGTGTTCTCATTGTTCAACACCCACTTATGAGTGAGAACATGCGGTGTTTGATTTTCTGTTTTTGTGTTAGTTTTTTGAGAATGATGGTTTCCAGCTTCATCCATGTCCCTGCAAAGGACAAAAACTCATCCTTTTTCATGGCTGCATAGTATTCCATGGTGTATATGTGCCACATTTTCTTTATCCAGTCTATCTTTGCTGGGCATTTGGGTTGGTTCCAGGTCTTTGCTATTGTAAACAGTGCTGCAATGAACATACGTGTGTGTGTGTGTGTGTCTTTATAATAGAATGATTTATAATCCTTTGGATATATACCCAGTAATGGGATTGCTGGGTCAAATGGAATTTCTATTTCTAGGTCCTTGAGGAATCGCCATACTGTCTTCCACAATGGTTGAACTAGTTTACACTCCCACCACCAGTGTAAAAGCGTTCCCGTTTCTCCCCATCCTCTCCAGCATAGCTGAACACTTGACTCAGAAGTCACTGGGTTCCACATAGACCTGGTCTGAGCACTTGTCCTCTCTTCTGCCTGTGCTTGTCTCCAAGACACTGCTGCCCCCTGCATGAGTCGGCCGTGGGGGACACCTTGTCACCTCTGGGAGGCAGGAGAGTGGCTCTAGTTTATGTCACTGCGCTGTGTCTCACTGAGCAGAGAAGGCTTGATGGCTATGCGTTTTCCCCTGGGGAATGTTACTGCACTCTCCTTCCACAGGCTGATGGACGATGGGTGTCCTGTTCTCTCAAATCCCCTGCACATGCTTTGGGTCATGTGGCAGGTCCACTCCTGCCCTGGAAATGTCAGAGCATCTGTGACAACCTGGGACAGAAGGGATGGACCTCAGCATGCACAGGGTCAGATACCCCATTAGGTTTCTGGAAATGTCATCTGCAGAGGATGTTACCTGACCATCCCCATTCAATTGGCATCTATCAGACCTACTGTGTGCCGGACACCGTCTTTTGTGCTGGCCTTGACCTTTGAGTAACTCACAGTGAAGTGGAATCCTTCGAGAAGGAGATTTTGTTTTGTTTTGTTTTGAAGATGAAGGAAAGCCCCAGATCATGGATAGTGACAGTGGGAACAGCCAGCACCTCAAAGCCCTCAGTGGCACCAGGCATAGTTGTCTTAAGTATGTTCATCCTCGTTGGTAGCATCTGAGTTGTGTTTCTGGACCTCCGTCACATCTCCCAGGGTGGTGGGCTTCTTTTGGCTTTGCCCCGGGGGTATCTGTTTCCCTTTCTATGGGCAGTGGCACCTGATCTCCCTCTGGAGGTCCTCCTGTCCCCTGGGTGCAGCCTGAGGGGGCTGTTGACCCAGGCTCCCTTCCCTCTGCTGATCAAGGTTAATGCAAAGATATGGATCCCTCCTGGCACTGGGTCCCTAGAGAAGGTGCCCAGTGGTACCCACCATGCTGATCTTGGACCCCTCTCTGTTTCTCTCCCATTTTCTCTGCTTCTGTGAGCCCTCCTCTGCCCACTTCCATCATACAAAGATCTTTCTATGCAGCTTGGGCAGAGTTGCCAGTATAGTGCATGCAACCGAAATAGCCCAACTGACGTACCTGGGGTTCATAATTCCAGAGCTGGAGGGCAACTTAAGGGCCATTTGATCCAACCCTTTAATCCTGTTGCTGAACAAATTGAGGCCCAAGAGTAAATTGAAGTCTGGAGAGGGGACGCAATGGCAGGCAGCTGCTGAGAGCTCTCTGTGAGTCAGCCGTTCTACTGAGCCTCCCAGACAAGTCAACAATTCAACAGGAGGGTTGGCGTTTCCATCTGTGAGACAGGAAGGAGCTGGGCAACTTTCTTGGACCCACCCAGACTGGAAGTAGCAGGATCAGTGTCTGAACCCAGGCATTCTGGTTCCGGATCTGAGCTGACCCAACCTTCGGGGGTGCTCTCCTTCCTGTGGCTTGACTGGGGACAGAGAGACATGAGGAGACTGGAACCCCAGGGCTCCTGGGTCCTGCGCAGGCTCTGCCCACAGCCCTCCATCAAGTCCATGGCCAACAGGTTCCTATCAGGCTCATTTGTATATTTCTTCCCTTCCTTTTTTTCTCTGGGTCTGGCAGGGTCCTCGCTTTTCAGTTTTGGAGATGGTTCCTTGAAAGCCTCTTGGGGACCTAAGGAATTCAAGCAGCAGATGCCTGTCACAGGTTTCCTTTGCTACCATGGTCAAGGGATCTCGCCTGTGACCAGCAAGGGCCAGGCCTGGGAGCCCAGAGAGCTGTGCCTCTCAGAGCCATAAAAAGATAATTTGGAAGACTTAGCCAAAGCAATGGCCTTGATGTTCCCCCTGGGGGGTGCACCACACCCCCCACTTGTGCTTCCCCAGCTGACTTGTTCCCTCCCTAGGGTATGTCACTGGGGTGAGTCTCACTGAGCAGAGAAGGCTCGATGGCAAAGCTCACCAACCACCTCATCCTAACCAATCCTACGCGTCCACTCAGGAGGCCTCAACTGGGCCTCTCACAGCCCCCTCGCCCCAGAGGGAGACTCTGCCCTCCACACTCACTCCCTTTCTGTTCCCTGACAACTTCAGCTGGGCAGGCCTCACGCAAATGCCAAGAGGAGCTCTCCTCTCCTCTGGCATTTCCAGAAGGAGAGGGAGTGGACTCAGCCTTGAGTCGGGGCTCCTGTGGGGCTCCCAGCCCGCTAGTTCTCACTAGCAGTGAGAGCAGAGCCTCCTCCCTACTTTGCCCCAGCAGCCAGCAGCCCTCACCAGAGCAAGCCCTCGTCTTTCTCAGGAACAGCAGGGCAGCCTTGCACTGCTGCAGGGGACAGGAAGGAAGCTCCCTCGGTCAGCAGGGAGAGGAATGAACCCCAGGATTTCACATCTAGGAGCGTTTTGCTGTTTTCTGTGTCCCTGCTAATCTGTGCGGCTTGTTCCATGCCTTCCAAGACAGAGGGGCAGAGCCGAGCGGCCTGTGCTATGAGATTTTCCCTCTCCCGAGGGTGGGAGGAGGGCTTCCCAGTCGTCTCCCCACATGCTCTTCCACCCCTCTGAGATCTAGGGAGAGATGATGGCAGGTGCGGGGGGAGGCATGATAGTACACAAGGCAGGTCTCGCCTCTGTTAGTGCTGAGCAGGGCAGACCTGCTTTAAACAGGCAATGATGGGGAGGAGCAGTGTATTACTCTGTTCTCATGTTGCTAATAAAGACATACTGAGACTGGGTAATTTATAAAGAAAAAGAGGTTTAGGCTGGGTGCAGTGGTTCATGCCTACATTCCCAGCACTTTGGGAGGCCAAGGTGGGCAGATCACAAGGTCAGGAGTTCGAGACCAGCCTGACCAACATGGTGAAACTTCATCTCTACTAAAAATACAAAAATTAGCTGGGTGTGGTGGCGGATGCCTGTAATCCCAGCTACTGAGGAGGCTGAGGCAGGAGAAGTACTTGAACCCTGGAGGTGGAGGTTGCGGTGAGCCAAGATGGTGCCGCTGTACTCCAGCCTGGGCGACAGAGTGAGACTCCATCTCAAAAAAAAAAAAAAAGGTTTAATGAACTCACAGTTCCACATGGTTGGGGAGACCTACAATCATGGCAGAAGATGAAGGAAGAGCAAAGGAACGTCTTACATGGTGGCAGGCAAGAGGGCTTGTGCAGGGCAACTCGCATTTATAAAACCATCAGCTCTTGGGAGACTTATTCACTACCATCAGAACAGTATGGGGGAAACTGCCTTTATTATTCCATTATCTCCAGCTGGTCCTGCCCTTGACACATGGGGATTATTATAATTCAAGGTGATATTTGGCTGGAGACATGGAGTCAACCATATCAGGCAGTGAGCATCCTCACAGACTAGAGCAGGCAGTGGGAAGGATCTGGAACCCAGGGAAATCATCCCTTGGTGGGGGTCAAGGGGACTTTGAGGCTGACGTTTAGGGGGATCCCTGCAATTCAGCAGGCCAACGTAGGTAGGGCAGAGAGAGAACAATCCAGGAAGAGAGCATGGGTCACCTGATAAACCCAGCAAAGATCCGAACACTAAAACTGGACTTCAAGGGGGAGGGGGTAAGAACATTTAAATCAACAATCAAGTGGACACCTGCTGTGCTCTTGATGTTGGGAGGGATGGAGCCAAAGGCGGCTGGCCAGGCTGGGGAGGGCTTGCTCCAATTTTATGCTGTGAGCAGTGGGAGCCATTTACGTATTTTAAGCACATGTTCGCCTGAAATGGATCATTCTGGGGCCCCGTGTGGAGTTAGGATTGATGGGGCAAGGCTGAAGGCAGGGAGGCGCTATCTGGAGGCTGTTGTCATAACTCGAAGGAGACAGGGACATGGTTTGGGCTAAGGCAGTGGCAAGAAAATGGAGAGAAACAGGTGGATTGGCAAGATGTTTAGGAAGCAGAATCAGTAAGTGACGGGGGAGAGGGATACGTTTTAACAGAAAGTTGCCTTCTGCTAGGTACATCCTTGCCTTCATGCCAGGAGCACCTGGATCGGTCTGGGTGATGCAAGGTTGACCCTTCATAATGAAAGTTGCCTTTAGTGGTCACTAAAGATCCCCAGTTCCCTGGGTTCTGCAGCCAAAACACCCTCAGACCCCAGCCCTCACTGGCCCACAGCGCCCACAGCCCTCCAGTGAGGTCCTCACGCCACCCCTCCAACGTCCTTTCCAGAAGCTGAGCCTCACAGGGACTAGGAAACAGAAGGCCGCAGCTGGCAGCTGAGTCCAACGTCCCTCGGGGATGTCCTTGGTCCTGTGTTTTCCCTGGGGGCAACTCAATAATGCAGCAGGAACAACTCGTCTGTGAGAAAACCATGGATGTGACAATGAGATACCATCTCACACCCATTAGGATGGCCACTATAGAAATCAACAGACAGTAACTTGGTTGGTGAGGATGTGGAGGAATCGGAACCCTGTGTGCTTTGGGTGGGAATGCAATGACGCAGCCACTGTGGAACACACTATAGCAGTTCCTCTAAAATGAAACATAGAATGACCATGGGATCCAGCAGTCTTGCTTCTGGGTATATACCCAAGAGATTTGAAAGGAAGGACTTGAACAGTTAGGCATTTGTATGCCCAAGTTCATAGCAGTATTATTCATGAGAGCCAACAGGTGGAAGCAATCCAGGTCCACTGATGAATAAATGGGTGAAGGAATTGTGTGTATCAGTCTGTTCTTACACTGCTAATAAAGACATGTCTGAGACTAGGTCACTCATGAAGGAAAGAGGTTTAATTGACTCACAGTTCTTCAGGGCTGGGGAGGCCTCAGGAAACTTACAATGATGGTGGAAGGGGAAGCAAATATGTCCTTCTTCACATGGCAGCAGCAAGGAGAAGTGCTGAGCAAAGGGAAAAAAGCCCCTTGTAAAACCATCAGATCTCGTGAGCACTCACTAGCATGAGGGTAACTGCCCCCATGATTAAATTACCACTCACTGGGTCCCTCCCACAATGCGTGGGGATTATGGGAACTACAATTCAAGGTGAGATTTGGGTGGGGACACAGCTAAACCATATCACTGTGGTATACACATACCATGGAATATTAATCTGCTCTAAAAAAAAAAGCATGAAATTCTGACACATGGTACAACATAGATGACCCTTGACATTATGCTAAGTGAAATAAGCCAAATGCTAAAGGACAGCTATTGTGTGGTGATTCCATTTATATGATAGAATAGTCAAATTCATAGAGACAAAAGTAGAATGGTGGTTACCAGGGACTAGGGGGATAGAATGCAGAGTTATTATTTGTGGGCATAGAGTTTCAGTTTTACAAGATGAAGAGAGTTTCTGCAGATGAATGGTGGTGATGGTCTTGAAACAATGTGAATGTACTTAGTGCCATAGAACTGTATACCTAATTGTGGTTAAGATAGTCAACTTTATGTTATGTGTATTTTATCTCATTTTTTAAAGTGTGAAAAAAGATCATGGTAGGAAAAAAAGTGCAATCTCCTGGTTTTGATAATGTATGACCAGTATAGAAGATGTTGCCATGTGGGGAAGCCAGATAAAGGGTACATGGGACCTCTCTGTATTATTTTTACTACATAACTTCTTGTGAGTCTATAATTATTTCAAAATAAAAAGGTGCTAGGTGTGGTGGATCATGCCTATAATTCCTGATACTTGGGAGGCTGAGACAGGAGGATTGTTTGGGGCCAGGAGTTTAAGACCAGCCTGAGCAACATAGCAAAACTCTGTCTCTAAAAAAATAACAATAAAATTAACTGGGCATGGTGGTGCATGCCTGTAGTCCTAGCTACTTGGGAAGCTGAGGTGGGAGATTGCTTGGAGCCCAGGAGTTTGAGGCTGAAGTGAGCTATGTGACACTACTATGCTCCAGCTTGAGTGACACAGTGAGACCCCCATCTCTAAAAAAAATTTTTTAAATGATGAGAAAAACTGTAGAAAGGTGAAGAGTGACAATCTTGCCTGCCTCCCCATCCTACCCTCTGCTCGTTCCTGCCCCATGGACACTCCAAGAAAACCCTTCAGTTTCTTATTTATCCTTCCAGAATTTATTTTTGCATATACAAGTAAGTACAAATAGAGATGATGGTCTTCCTCTACTTTTCATACAAAATAGTATATTCATACACTATTCTGCCCTCTGCTTTTATTTTGCTTAACAATAAATCTTTCATTTCAATACACAGAGAGCTTCCTGGTTATATTTAAATGTACATACAATTCTATGGTCTAAGTTTACTGTAACTGATTTAACCAGTGCCCTTTGGATGGACATCTAGAATACTTTGTGATATGGTTTGGCTGTGTCCCCACCCAAATCTTATCTTGAATAGTAATAATCCCCACGTGTTGTGGAAGGAATCTGGTGGGAGGTAATTGAACCATGGGGGCAGGTTTTTCCTATGCTGTTCTCATGATGGTAAATAAGTCTCATGAGATCTGTGGTTTTATGAAAGGGCAATTCCTCTGCACACGCTCTCTTGCCTGCCACCATGCAAGATGTGCCTTTGCTCCTCCCTCACCTTCCACCATGATTGTGAGGCCTCCCTAGCAATGTGGAACTGTGAGTCCATTAAACCTCTTTTTCTATGTAAATTAATCAGTCTGGGGTATGTTTTTATTAGCAATGTGAGAACAGACTTTGCTGTTCCAAACGGCCTTGCCATGGCTAACCTTGCACAGATGTCATTCCTTACCTGCCCAGAAGTGCGGGATCACTGGCTCTTCTCATTCATCCTACAACTGAGGGGTGATCCTCAGGAAGGCTTCCCCCTGCTGCAGCCCAGCTCTGCTTCCCACGAGTGGTGTGACCCTGGGCAAGGTCTTTCACCTCTCTGGGCTCCCATTTCTTCATCCGAATGTGGGAACTGATGCAGGACCTGCCTCCTAAGATTGCTGAGATAAGAAATGTCGTGAGTGTCAGTGGTCAGCATGGTGTGACACCATTTGTTGCAGTCAATGTCGGCTCTATAGCAGGTACCGAAGAGACAAATCTGCTGATATTCAAAGGAAATCTTTAAGAGCCTGCTCCACCATCCCAGAAGCCACTTGTCCTGCCAGCTGATAAAACACCAATGGGGAGGGAAGAGAGGCAGCCCTTTGGTAGGAGGCCCACCTGTTGCCAGCCTCTGCCCCACCCACCCTGCGAAGGTTGCCCCTCACTAAGTGTCTTCTGGGAACCTCCTGATGTCAAAGGTGGGTCCCATTGTCCCAGCGCTGGTTGGAAAATAAGGCCACTACAATCAAAGCTCCCTCAGCACAGGACATCCAGGCCTTCCCTGAAGGGAGGAAATTGGCTTTCCCTCTGCTGCCTGCTGTCATAGGACCTGAGACCCACAGCTGTTTCAGGGGATATTCTGGTCTCTGTCAAGTAGAAGGCTAGCCCAGTATGAGATCATTAGGATGGACTAGGCAGATCCTAGCTCACAGGCAGTGTGAACTAGAGCAGGTCACTTTACCTCTGTGAGCCTCAGGGCCCTCATCTGTAATATGGAGATTATACCAGCTAGTTCCAGAACTTTCCATGCACCATCTCAATGAATCCTCAAAACAAGCCTGGAAGACAGACATCTTCAGCAAACTTCATTTTGCAGTTGAGAAAAGTGACGTTAAGGCAGTCCTATGGCTGCTACACAGCCACGCATAAGTCCAGCCCAGATCTGTCTGGGTCCAGAACTTCTCTGTCCCATCACAGGCCTTTCCACCAATACAAGCATTCATTCATCATGAAAGCGATTCCACCTGGCCCGCAGGTAGAGAGAAGTCTCCATGCCACTGTGCTCAGGATTGCCTGCCATCTCCGAAGGTGCTAGCTTCAAGCAGGCAGAGCCCCTCCCCAACCCCAGGCTGGCTGGGAGGAAGCTGGGGAGAGATATTGTTGGCAAAACACATTAGCATCTTCTTATCTGCTAATTAATTTTGTGAAAAATTATTTATTTATTTTCACCCAAGAGCAACTGGGGCTACAGGAATATGATGACATGTTTTACATGAAAAGGAAAATGCCTCTCAGTGAGAGGTTTAAATAATTTCCCCCAAGTCTCAAAGTCCAGAAAGGTGACTAGGGAAGCGAACAGGAATCCCAGCCATTATTTCAGTGACAAAGCCTCAGAAATATGGACAAGAGTCAGAATGAGGTCTTGCACTCCAGCATTCTTGAAAAAGATGTCCACAGCCCAGGATAGTGTCTGTGAAGGGTCATGAGACTGGGGTGGAATTAAAGGCCATTCCCACCAGACGTGGTGGCTCACGGCTGTAATCCAAGCACTTGGAGAGGCCCAGGTGGGCAGATTGCTTGAACCAAGGAGTTTGAGACGACCAGTCTGGGCAACATGGTAAAACCTGACTCTACCAAAAATTTCAAAAAATTAGCTGGGCATGGTGGCGTGCGCCTATAGTTCCAGCTTGGGGAGGCTGAGGTGGGATGATTGCTTGAGCCCAAGAGGAAGAGGCTGCAGTGAGCCATGACTGTGGCACTGGGTGACAGAGCTGTAGATCCTGTCTCAAAAAAGGAAATAAAATAAAAATTTTAAAGGCCATTCTCTACCTCCATGCCCTTGCTAGTGCTGTTTTCACTACCTGGAATATTCTTCCCACCTCGACTGCCTTAAAAACACCTATCAATCTCCCAAACGTCAACTTAAGCAGCACTTCCTCTGGAGAGTTTTTGGGCCCTCAGGGCTGGCAGGCAGCCCTCCCTCCAGCGCTTCATTAACCTCTTTATAAGCCACCATTGCACCTGTGACTAGGTTAAACATCTCAGTGGTTTCTAGGTTTGTCTCATGTACGATCATCTTGGGTGCTCCATAAATATTGAAGAAAGGGTGAACGGTGTGAAGCTATGGCTGCAGGCTGAGCTGGTGAGGGAAGGCTTCCTGGAGGAGGGGGCGTTGAGCTTCGTATCAGGGATTAGGGACAAGGTCAGGTAGTGGGGAGAGTATCCCTTAGCACATGGCACTGGTTGGCTCACTCACCTGGGGTCTTCCCTACCACACTGTAACTTTCCTGAAGGTAGGAGTGAAGTCACATTTGATATTGTGTCCCAGTCTTAGTACTGTGTCTGGCCCAGCATGAAATACTTGCTGAAAGCATGAATGAAAACATCAAGTATAACCAGCAGACACTGGCCCAAAAACTGGCCAAGCTGAAGATTGTGGCTATCACTAGAATTCTGGTCACAACCTTTCACTCTCTGTGTGATGCCGAGCAAAACCTTTTCCCTGTCTGAGCCTTAGTGTCCTCATCTGTTGATTGAAAGTGTCAGGCAAAGTGTGGTCTCTAGGATTCCTTCTGTTTGTCATCTTGGAGATGGCCCTTTCTATGTTTGGAGAGCTTCCCATATTATGAATTTTTCTCCTCCACCCCCCAGGTAGCAACCAGAACTCACTTTCCCAGCCTGCTTTGCTGCTATGGTAGTGTCATGTGACCTGGACACCACCAATCAGATGCACAGACATGAGCCACCCATGGGCAGTGCAGTATTAGGCAACAGAGAGACACTGCTTGTGCATTGTCCTTTAGTGGAGAGGGACAGCAGTGGTGGAGTCCTGGTGGTGACACACCCATGCAGGGCACACCTGTGGAGAGAGCTGAGGTGACTGTGTGGGTGGCAGGAGCCTCTCTACTGGGAGATACTGGTGGAACGTGCTGCCTCTTCCATGCCTGATTACCTGACCTCCTGCACAATCTATGATTTGCATACTAACCCTTAAAAAAATTTCATTTCAGCTGAGACCAGCTAGAGTGGGTCCTGCTGCTTGCACCTAAGAACTGTGATAAATGCACCATCCAACGTGAAGATTCCATCATTCCAAATAGGATCTGGTGGTCTAAACTAGGTTTTAATTTGATTTGATTTTCTGAGACAGGGTCTCACTTTGTCACTGAGGCTGGAGTGCAGTGACTTGAACATGGCTCACTGCAGCCTCCACCTCCCTGATATGCAGCTCAATGCCCCCTCCTCCAGGAAACCTCCAGGCTCAAGGGATCCTCTGAGTAGCTCAGACTACAGGTGCATGCCACCATGCCCAGCTAATTTTTATTTTTTATTTTTGTAGAGATGGGGTCTCACCGTGTTGCTCAGGCTAGTCTCACACTCCTGGGCTCAAGTAGTCCTCCCACCTGGACCTCCCAATGAGATGGATCAAAACCAGCCCCAAGACTAGGTTTTTAAATGAAGATAGAGGGTCTATTCCACAGTACTGATTTATAGGTCTGTTATCCAGCTTTCTTTACCTTTTGGCACATGTTTCCTAGTCATTTTCAAAAGCTTGGCAAGCTGTGTTTTTGAGAGATCTCACCACTTCAAGTCATTAATTTGGAGAAAATGTCTCAGACCATGGTGCTGACTTTCACTTCTCACTAAGGACTGGGCCAGTGCTATTTAGTTTTCTTCCAAGTAGATTCTGAATTTGGTGTCACATAGGAAGAGAGACAAACATGCATTACCTGTCTGCACGCAGACCTCAGAGCTGCAGTGCTGGACAGTGGGGCTGAAAGCAAAGCCTTTAGAGTTTGACAACCCTCAGTTTGAATCCCAGTTTGAGCGCACACAAACTGTGTGGCCCTAACTATGTAACTTAAGCTCCCAGAGTCTGTTTCCACTTCTGCAGAGTGAGGACAGTAATGCCTACTTTGACAGTTGTTGTGAGGATTAAATGAAATAATGTTTGTATGGTAAGACAACACTGTTGATGTGTTCTCCAGAATCCATTTTCTATTCCTGTATAAAATTTACCCCAGAACTTGGTAGCTTAAAAGAGCACTCATTTATTTGCTCATAATTCAGCAATTGGACAGGGCTCCACGGAGCTAGGTCAACTCTGCTTCATGGGGTGTTGGCTGCCACTGGTTCTTCAGCTGAGATGGCTTGAACAGCTGAGGGCTGGCTCCCTCCTTCCTCTCTCTCCTCGTGATCTTTTAGCCCCCAGGGCCCCTCTCTTCCTACAGTGTCTGCCTGGACTCTACAAGGCAGCTCCAGGCAACAACAGAGTGAAAAATGGAAGTTAGAAAAGCAACTCCTGTAACTTGCACTAGTTCTATAGGTCACTTCTGAGGTAGGAGGCGGGACTCAGCTCCAGAGGCAGGGCTTGGGCTCAGACCATATTGAAGTCTGGCTGAAACAGGGAAGAGGCAAGAGCACCTGAAACTGACTTTGCTCTATAAAGTAGTGGAGTAAAGACCCCAGCATCCCGTAAGACTATGAATATGAAACAGAAATTAAGGAAAATAAAGCAAATGAGAAGCCAGTTACTCATCCTTAAAAAATTTTGTCTTTTACCTTTACATTTTATTTATTTATTATTTTTTGAGATAAGATCTCTCTCTGTCGCCCAGGCTGGAGTGCAGTGGTGTGATCTTGGCTCACTGCAAACTTTGCCTCCTGGGTTCAAGTGATTCTCCTGCCGCAGCCTCTAACGTAGCTGGGACTACAGGTGTGTGCCACCACTTCTGGCAAATTTTTATATTTTTAATAGAGACAGGGTTTCCCAGTGTTGGCCAGGCTGGTCTCCTGACCTCAAGTGATCCTTCCACCTTGGCCTCCCAAAGTGCTGGGATTGCAGGCGTGCACCACCGCACCCAGCCTTATTTTAATTATTGAATTGGTAAATACATTCCCATGGTAGACAGTTGAAAGGTACAAGCATGTATCAATGGGAAGTTCTGTTCCTCCTGGTCCCAGCCACCCAATTGTCCTCTCTAGACCAGCTAGAATTGCTCAGTTTATAGGTATCCTTTCAGAGAGTGAGTCTCTAAAAACAAGGAAATATATTTTTTCTCCTCCTTTTTTACAAAAATAACAACATGCTATAACTTATATCCTGTATCTTGCTTTTAAAAATCTTATCAGTGTGTCTTGGAGATGATCCCATTTCTGTATGTAAGATCTTTCTTATCCCTTCTTTATAGGTATATATTTTTCTATTTTGCAGCTGTATCACAATTTATTCAACAAGTCCCTATTTATTGGTTGTTTCTCAACTTTCACTAACACAAATAATACCTCAGTAGTAATCTCACATATGTGCCATTTCACACGTGTACCATTGTGGTATGGCACTTGTGATTGTGATTGACATTGTCAAATTGATCTATATGAGGTTCTACTATTTAATGCCTCCATCATCAATGCATGAGAGGACCTGTCTCCTCTCACACCCTCCAACATTGAGTATTATCAAATTATAATAAATTTGCCCCTCTTGTAGGTAAAATATGTTATCTTAAGGTAGTTAATGTCTTTTCATTTACTTCAAAGCTGTTAATATTTCTTTTTCCTTGAACTAGCCTTTGCCTAGTTTTCTGCTGGCTTGTCGACTATTTTCTTATTGATGGGAAGGAGTTCTATATACAATGGGGAATTTGTGCAAATAACTTTGAATCCTCCCTGGCTCCCTATTATGAAATCTGGAAATCACAGAGGCTTTACTTTTGAGATTGGTTTTCCACGCCCCTCCATGCTTCATTGCTAGTGTTGTCCTCCCAATGGTAGGACATCAGATTAACCAAACAGATAGCATAGTCAGTGGAACTGAGTCATCACGAGGGTTTCTAAAAATCACAGAGGAAAGGAACACATCAATGTGCTGTCCCCAAAATCTGGAACTAGGATACCTCACTTTTTGCTGGAAGTGTATCTAGGAATGCTCAGCTTGGGGTTGGCATGATTGGTAATGACTTTTCTCCTCCGTGGGCTCTGTCCTTGTCTACATGGCAAAGCTGTAATATTCACATGCTTTACCCACCTTTGCTAAGTCTATTTTCGTGTCTCAATCCAACTGGGGGTTGGTTGGCTGCTGCAATGGGGAAAGATTAAGAAGTAAATTATGAGAGCTGAAATGAAAATAGTGATATGCTGGGCATTGATGTGTTTAGAATGTATTAGCTCATATATGCATCTTAGCAATCCTATTATTCCTATTTTTTCAGACATGAAAACTGAGGAACAGAGAGATCACATATCTTACACAAGGTCCTACATTGATATGTAGAGAAACCAGGGTCCAACCTCAGGAAATCTGGCTCCAGAATTCTCTATTTTACCCTATGATTCACCTTATCTGCAGCCTGCTGAATATTTTTGTCTTCTGTCCCCAGGAGAGAGAATGGCTCTTTCAGCAATGGCAAATAGGGTTCATCATGTATGCAGACTCTGATTGCTTTGTGGTGGCTGCCTGAAGCGCTGGGTTGAAAAAGACCCAGGCTCTGTAGGAGGTGGTTGATTAATCATGTCTGCCATTCAGAACAAAGATGTAGCAGCAGGTGTATCTCATCTTTGCTGTCACTGGACTACTCCACTGAAGTCTTTAGGTCCTGGATTATCCAATTAGCCATACCTTTCCTGGCAGTGTGATCTCCCTCTGCCTTAATATCAGCCCTCAGTCCTCAGGGTTCTTCTCTCTGATATCCACACTCATCACCTTTGCTTCTCTGAGCTCCCTAAAACACGGACTCTCCTCCCATAGCACAACTGCACTTGGTCCTACCTCCAGTGTGAGACTGCTCATGGTCGCCCCAACTTCACTTATCTTGGAATAAGTGTTGTGACATGTGAGTCAGCCTTAATTAATTAATCTGAGATGTGTCTCAAGACCATCATAGTGCCTGAAGGTAGGAGCAGGTGAGGGGAAATTCATCCTTAGTCTCTGTCTCCCCCAGAGCCTAGCACAGAGGCTGGTGCAATTTAGATCCTCAACAAATGTCTAGAAAATAGACAAATGAAAGAATAAATGGATAGCATTCTTTTGATGTTTCACATTTGTACCTCTCACTCACTCTTTGGGAGCAGGGATGGCGTCAATACAGCACCACTATGATGGATGATAATTTCTTTAAATCTACAGGGACAGAAACTGAGCTAATAAATCATCTTTCACGGGGTGGTTATAGAGAAATCTGAATGATATAGAGAATAATAAATGCTTATAGCAGGAACTCAGTAAATATTTGACTGTTACCAATAGTAACAATAGCAATAATAATGCCACATATTGATTTAACCGTTGTAACTGTACAGAAGCTATTCATTTTAGGCTTTTTCATGCTATTTATTCAATGCTTCTCTTTCACTGTCAATGTTAATATATAATTTATATTGGTTAGTTTTGGCTGTGTAACAAACAACCCAAAAACGTAGTGGCTTAAAGCAATGATGATTTATACACTTCAAATGGGTAAACCTTATGGTATGTAATTGAGGTCTCAGAAAGATATTTAGAAAATAGCAACAATGAGATTTTACTTTTTCTTAACAAATTAGTCAAGATTTTTAAATTTAAATTTGTTTTTTAAAAGTAATGTTCCCTGGACCCCTTGGGTTTCCGGAGGCCCTTTGAAGATCTGCAGGTGATCAAACTATTTTCATAATACTAAGATGATTTTTGCCCTTTCTACTCTCATTCTCTCCTTAGTAGACAATGGAGCTTTCCACGGGCTCCAAGATGTGTCATTTTGCAACATATTGATGCAGAAACAGATAGGAGAATCCAGCATCTTTCATTAAGCTAGATCTTAAAGAGATGCAAAAACGCAAATCCACGCCATTCTTCACGCTATTTTTCATTTTGTAAAGAACATGTTACCTTATTTATGTTAGCATTTAAGGTGTTTATTGTCATTATTCTAAATGAATTAATATTCTTGAACTCTCTGTGCTTTAATTTCTAAAATGACTAGTACCCACACCATCCCCTTTGCGCCCTTGTGCTCCCTGAAACATAGCCACATACTGATAGAAATAACCAGCGTAAACAAAAGCTGTTAGGGATCCTCGGTATTTTTTGAGTGTGAAAGAGCAATGAGACCAAAAGGTTTGAGAAATGCTTCTGTACAGCAATGTGACAATGTGATCTGAAGCCTTGAAAATGGAAATTTTCTTTAATCCAGCACTTCCATTTAAAAATAATTTGTCCTAAGGAAATAACCAGAGGTAGATCTTAATATATTTTTGTAAGGATAGTCATTACAATCTTATTTAAAATAGCAAAATATAAAAATGGTGTCAATGTCCATCCATAGGGGTTGTTTCAATGAACAACAATGAAATAAAATACATATGGCTAACAAAAATACCACAAAATAGTATTTCATTGCAACAAAAGTGTTCACAACTCTAAGTTAAAAAAAAGGAGAATACAATTTAGTCTATAGAGTGTGATCCTATTCCCTTTTTGTTTAATTTAATGAATGTGGGAGACTAGAATATGCCTCGCAAAATATGCAAGACTGTTGAATTGAAGGCAATTAAGAAGAATCAAATACAGGACAGTTCTCCATCCTCCCTCTATTGCCTGAAAGCAGGACATAGATTGCAAAGACAAATATCCTGCCTCCCTCTCTACCACACAGAACAAATGTTAATCATGAAAGACAGCTTTAGACGGCACCACAGGAATTTATATTAACAAGCTTTACAAACTAGCTTTTATCTGCCATTTATTCGTCTCTCCACCCCCTCAAGTTGATGCCCGTAGAGACTCAAAGTCCTTTTCCTTTGTTTTGTCACTTCTCTGAAGATTTACTGTTGTAGGCAACCTACAGAATGGGCAAAAATTTTTGCAATCTATCCATCTGACAAGGGGCTAATATTCAGACTCTACAAAGAAATTAAACAAATTTACAAGAAAAAAACAAACAACCCCATCAAAAAGTGGATGAAGGATATGAACAGACATTTCTCAAAAGAATACATTTATGCAGCCAACAAACATATGAAAAAAAAGCTCATAATCACTGCTCATCAGAGAAAGGCAAATCAAAACCACAATGAGATACTATCTCATGCCAGTTAAAATGGTGATCATTAAAAAGTCAGGAAACAACAGATGCTGAAGAGGATGTGGAGAAATAGGAACCCTTTTACACTGTTGGTGGGAATGTAAATTAGTTCAACCATTGTGGAAGACAGCGTGGCGATTCCTCAAGGACCTAGAAATAGAAATTCCATTTGATCCAGCAATCCCATTACTGGGTATTATTCAAAGGATTATAAATTGTTCCATTATAAAGACACATGTACATATATGTTTAGTACAGCACTGTTCACAATAGCAAAGACTTGGAACTAACCCAAATGCCCATCAATGATAGACTGGATGAAGAAAATGTGCCACATATACACCATAGAATACTATATAGCCATAAGAAAGGATGGGTTCATGTCCTTTGTGGGGACAGGGGTGAAGCTGGAAACCATCATTCTCAGCAACCAACACAAGAACAGAAAACCAAACACTGCACGTTCTCATTCATACGTGGGAGTTGAACAATGAGAACACATGGACACAGGGAGGGGAACATCACACACCAGGGCCTGTTGGGGCATGGAGGTCAAGGGGAGAGATAGCATTAGGAGAAATACCTAATGTAGATGATGGGTTGATGGGTGCAGCAAACCACCATGGAACATGTATACCTATGTAACAAACCTGTATGTTCTGCACACGTACCTCAGAACTTAAGGTATAATAATAAGAAAAAGATTTACTGTTCATTGTTGAAGATTCCATAGAAGTTAGAATTCAAAGCCACCTCTTTGAGAACTACTCATTCTCTGGTTGTCTCCCATGCATATATGAAATATACATGTTAAAAACTTCTGTTTTCTTTTCTCTTGTTAATCTGACCTTTGTAAGAGGGGTCCTTTCTAATTAAGAACCTACTGGAGGTTATTATTACTCTCTATGCAATATTGTGCAATATTGTACATGAATATCTATGCAATATTGTGAAATATATATTTGGTCTTTCCCCTCATTCCCTGGCATACCGCTCCAGAAACCTTTGTAATCTCCAGAGTGATAAGACTTTCCTTTGTATGATAATGAATGACTGGTGGCCAGGAGTTCCCTAGGTAGCTTCAGGATGGGGGTTGGTTACTGGAAAGATTAAAGTATGATTAGGAGGTTGGAACTTTTAGCCTTACCCCCCAACCTCTTGGGAGGAGAGGAACTGAAGGTTAGGCTGATCACCATTGGCCAATGATGTAATCAATCGTGTCTATGTAATGAAGCCTTAATAAAAATCCAAAAGGAAAGGGTTAAGAGAGCATCCAGATAGCTGAACACAATGGAGGTTCCTGGAGGGTGCCGTACCCAGAGAAGGCATGGAGGCTCTGCACTCCTTACCCCTGCACCTTGGCTGTGCGTCTTTTCCATCTGGCCATTCGTCTGTATCATTCATAATGTTCTTTATCACAAATGGGTAGATGTAAGTAAAGTGTTTCCCTGAGTTCTGTGAGCCACTGTAGCAAATTGATTGAAACCAAGAGGGGATTTTGGGAATCCCAACTTATAGCAGATTGGTCAGAAGTATAGGTGACAACCTACTATTTGGACTGGCATCTGAGGTGGGAGGTAATCTTGTGGGACTGAGCCCTCAACCTATGGGATCATACACTATCCCCAGGTAGACATGGTCAGAATTGAATAAAATGAGAGGACACCCCGTTAGAGTCTGCTGGAGAATTGCTTGGTATGCGGAGAAATGACCCACAAGTAGCAGGTGTCAGAAGTGTTGTATTGAGTAGTGTATTAGTCCATTTTCATGCTGCTGATAAAGACATACCTGAGACTGGGAAGAAAAAGAGGTTTAATGGACTTACAGTTCCACATGTCTGAGGAGTCCTTACAATCACGGTGGAAAGCAAGGAGGAGCAAGTCATGTCTTACATGGATGGCAGCAGGCAAAGAGAGAGAGGGCTTGTGCAGGGAAACGCTTGTTTTTAAAGCCATCAGATCTCACGAGATTTATTCACTATCATGAGAACAATTCAGGAAAGAACTGCCCCCATAATTTAATCACCTCCCACCAGGTTCCTTCTACAACATGGAAATTGTGGGAGTTACAATTCAAGATGAGATTTGGGTTTGGACACAGCCAAACCCTATCAAGTAGAGAGTAGAAAAACCACTTTGGTTTTTCCAATATCTCAGAATACAAGAGAAAAAAGTTTGTTGCTTTTTTCTTATCAGAATCTACACATAGTAGATATCTTCATATGCATAAAACAAAGAATACTGAATGTTAAGAGCAGTAGTATGTATTTCCAAAACATTATATAAACTAGGTATCATTTTATTAACTGAAAAACTGGGCAAAAAACATTATTAAAGATTAAAAATCAATGATGATTTCTTTAGCCCACAGTTTTGTGAGTTGGCGGTTTAGACTGGGCTCATCTAAGCTGTTCTTCTGGTCAGAGCCAGACTTAGCCAATCTTGGCTGAGCTCACCCATGTGTCTATATTCAGCTGCCAGTCAGCTTGGTGGTGCTGCCTCTGGAAGTCAGCTGGCTGCTGGCTGTGGTGCTGGTGGTAACATGTGTCACTCATCACCATCACCCAGCAGGCTGGTCTGGACTCCTCACATGATGGCTCAGGATTCCCAGAGCAGCAAGAGGGGAAGGTGCAGGGAGTCTTGATGTTTATGATTAGCAATTGCTTGTCAGTTTCATGGTATTCCATTGGCCAATACAAGACAGGCCAGCCCAGATTCAAGGGGTGGTGAAATCGATGACTTCATCTCTCACTGGGATGAGCTGCAAAATATCCTGGTGCTTTATGCAACCCACTGTATAATAATACCAAAGACCTATTTATGTGACAGACATTTAGCTTATGCCAAGCATTGTGTTAGGTGCATGGTCTTTGCTCCCACTGCGGGAGAGGGACACACATCTCACTAGGATACAATTTCATGCATTTAGAATGCCAAGCACATAGTAGCTGCCCAGGGGACATTTGTGGAAGAAGGGATAGAGCTCACACAACCCCATGCTCCTCCTACTAACCCCACTAATAAGCTTTGTTATTCTTCCCCTGTTGTGATATGTCACACGTCATCAGCAAATCGTTCAGATGCAAATTCACATGAAAGCAAAGCAAAGTTTCTTCTTAGATGAACAGACAATATGCTGAGTTGTCACGGGGTGCAGTCTGATCCAGTACCAGCAAACTGCTGGCTGCTCCACTTTACACAGGAGAGGGAAAGAAGCGAAGAGCTATTCATTTAGGAGAAAATCATTATTCTGGATTTAGACACAAGCAGACAAGCATATGAAAAGAATACATTTCTTTGATGTTTCCACTGATGCACAGTCTTGACGCTCGAGAAGACAGGCTTGATAGGTTGAGCTTCACAAACAAGCTTCAGAGAGAAGGAGACCAGCAGGGGAGGAGGCTGAGGAAGGGACGTGTGTGTGTGTATATGTGTGTGTGTGAGAGAGAGCATGCTTCAGATCTTTTCATCTCTGAGAACAGAACACAGAATGCCTGTGAAGATTTTGGTTTACTTTAGGTTTTTATTTATTTAAAAAAAAATCAATGACTTAGTCCCAGGAGGCTTCCTCCTCCAGGGAGAAGGTGGTGCTTGGAGCAGAACCTGCACCTGCTGTCAGCATCCCTCTCCCTGCCCTTCACCTTCAGAGGCAGCCACTCATCAAAGCGGTACCACGAAAGCGTGTCCACAGGTGTGCCATCTGGAAACAGGCCTCTCCCGCCCTCTGAAGAGCTCACAACATCTCATGAAATACAAAGAGAGTAAAGCCCAAAGATGCTCCTGCCTTGTCCTGATCCTCTCCTGCCCTGAGAATACAGAACAGCTTGGGTTCCTTGCAAGTCAGAGTGGAAGAGGCTGGTCAGGGGGAACGAAGGGATGAGGGCTCTCTCATCTTCTGGGCCTGTGAAGTGCCGTGGGCGGGACTGTGCATGGTGTTTAAAAAGCTTGGGCTTGACAGGGCACAGTGGCTCCCACCTGTAATCGCAGCACTTTGGGAGGCTGAGGCAGGTGGATCATGAGGTCAGAAGTTCAAGATCTTCCTGGATAACACGGTGAAATCCTGTCTCTACTAAAAATACAAAAAATTCACCAGGCGTGGTGGCACGCCCCTGTAGTCCCAGCTACTCAGGAGGCTGAGGCAGGAGAATTGCTTGAACCCAGGAGGTGGAGGTTGCAGTGAGCCGAGATCGTTTAGGGTATAATTGCTCAATAAGCAGTTGCCACAATGCTATGGAACATTGGCATGTGTGAAGGTTTAGAGAGGCACCTCAACAGTCAGGTATGTAAGAACCATCTTTGGTCAGGCATGGTGGTTCATGCCTGTAATCCCAACACCTTGGGAGGCCAAGGTGGGAGGATCACTTGAGGTCAGGAGTTTGAGACCAGCCTAGGCAACATGGTGAAATCCCATCTTTACTAAAAATACAAAAATTAGCTGGGCATGGTGGTGCGCACCTCTAATCGCAGCTACTCAGGCAGCTGAGGCAGAATGGCTTGAACCTGGGAGGCAGAGGTTGCAGTGAGCCAAGATCCTGCCACTGTGCCCCACCTGGGCGACAGAGTGAGACTCTATCTCAAAGAAAGAAAATAACCATCTTAGCTTTGGGTTTTCTATGCTAAACATGCATACCTCCTGCCACACTCACTTGCAACCCCAGAGGCTAGATGGTTCCAACTCTAGGGCCAGAATGACTGTGGAAATGGTGGTACATCCTATGTTACCTTTTAGCAATGCAGAGCTGTCTAGAGCAGAAAGTTACTCTCTTGGGTGGTAGTGAGTGTCCTGTCCCTGGGGGTATTCAAGCAGAGGTTGAGTGACCACTTGGCAAGAATGTGTAGAGGAGATTCAAGATGGTGAGGGTTTAGATGCCACCTTTCCATCTTTAAGAGTCTCTGGCTCCATCACTAGGGAAGCAATGCTCAGTGTTTAGATCACTGTCTCAGAATTAATTCATGGGTTAACTTGCCCTTCCACATCCTCATCTGAGTCTCCACCCTCCGAAATTGTTCCCACAGAGAGTTCCCCATGTCTGTCCTTCCCACATGAGCAATGAGGACCTGAAGATGTCCACCCTGATGATGGGTTTGGAGAAGCACCATTCCTTGTTTATTTTGTTTTTACATTACAACTCATACTATATTTTCCTCTATGGAGAACTATTTTCAACAGTGGTTAGGATCTAGAGTAGTATTAGCTCCACAGTTGGTCCAGACACATTGAAGGTTAACCCTAGTTGCGTGGGATGGACAGAGACCCTAAGAATCTCGTATGGGGCCACTTCTACTGAAAGATGTTTTCTAAGCTCTGAACTTGCCAACGAATACTCAGATCACAGTCTGTTGGAAAGCAGGGGCTGTCTGTGGGTGGAAGTGGCATATACTTCAAGTCAATGTCAGGGATTTGGTGCCTGAATGGTCCAATTAATGTCCCTCTTCCCCAAAGCCATAAGGAGAACCCGGGAGGCAGAGGTTGCAGTGGGCTGAGAGTGTGCCACTGCACTCCAGCCTGGGCCACAGAGCAAGACTCTGTCTCAAAAAAAAAAAAAGAAGAAGAAGAAGAAGGGGCAGAGATGCATTTCACCTGGGACACCCGGGGGAGTGTATTACACAGGTGAGTGGATCTGAGTCAGAATTCTTTAGGTTGTAAGTGACAGATGCACTCAATCAAGCTGGAGCCAAAAGGAATGCATTGGGTTTGTTGGATGAATTGAAAAACTGGCTGTAGCTGGAAGCTTGGGGATAGCTGCATCTTTGCAAAGACCCAAATGCCACTGGGACCATTTCTGTCCCTGAGCACTGCTGCTCCGTCAGTGGCTTCCTTCTGCACTGTCAGCCAGTCCATGTTGTCGGAGGGAAGCAAAAGCACAGCCTTCGGACATGTCCCATCGTGACTTCTCCAGCCAGGCGCCCACTGCGCTCCTGAGTGAACTGCTCTGTGCCAGCCCAGTGGGCACTCCCCAACACCCTTCTAATCGTTCTTGTCCTAGCCCAGAGGCTCTCTCAGAACCCAGTCTCTTTTTTTCTGATCTTGTGTTCCCCTCCCTTCCCCTCTCCACCACTCCTGCCCACCCAGGTCTCCAGCAAGACTGAGCAGTGCTTTGGTGGTCTATTGGGGCAGACAATTGGAAATGCAAGAGCTGTATCCTCCCTAGAAAGGTATTGTTCAAACCCTTATCAGTGAGACCCTTGGTACCATCAAATCGTGGGTGGTGGGGTTCACTGCGCTGGCCTCCCAAGCTAAGCAGTCTTCAAACCATCTTGGGGAAATTCTAACACCGTAGCAGGAAGGAACAGGAGCAAGAAGGTCCCAATTCCCTTCCTCAGCTGGACCTGGTCTCTGGGTTGGTGTGGGGCTCAAGGAGCAGGCGCTATAACAAAGCTTCGGGGGTTGGAATAAATGGATAGCTTTAAAACAAACATGCAAACACAGCAGCAGCAGCAATAAAACCAGTGCCCCAGACACGAGTATGAGGCTGGGGGGCAAGAAGGCAAAAGACAGGCCAAAGGAAAAAGGGTCTCAACCAGAAAGAGCAGGATGGGAAGGGCACAGCAAGGTGGGGCAGCCATTGGTGGGGGTCACACGGCAGAGCCAGGGAAGCTCTGCAGGGGTCACGGAAAGCTCATAGCAGGTGCCTGCAGCCTGACCATGGGGACACAGCAGCCTGCAGGCAAGGGTCCACGGTGGTTCAGAAAGGCCCACTGGAGGATCGCTCCATCTTGGCCACTGCATAGGCCTCTGTAAATGCTCTCAGCTGAGCAAAGACTCTCAGGAGATTCTGCTCACTGTTTAAGAACCACCAGGCTCGGGAGAGAGATCCAAGATGGCCACGTAGCAGCAGCTCAGGATTGTAGCTCCCAGTGAAAGCGCAGAGAGCAAGTGGATGCCGCAATTGCAGACGAATTTTTGATGCCCACAGACTGGGAGATTCCCGGCAAAGGAGCCACACAGGTCGCCAGCGCGACTCTTTTGGCTGGCGCGGCACTTCTCAGTGTGGAGTGTACGGGACTGGTTGCCCTTTTAGTCGGGCTCGGCTGGTCCCATCCCCACAAGGAGAACAGCAATTGGAAGCACTGAGGATGGAGAAAGCACAGCTGAACCTGGGAAGGCCCAGCTCCGTGGGGAAGGGGCGCCCCTCGAAGGAAACCTAAGAAACAGAAAAAACTTCATCACCAACAAGCCGGACGTCCACTCAGAGACCCAATCTGAAAGTCAGCAATTACAAAGACGACAGGTGGATAAATCCACAACAATGGGAAGAAACCAGTGCAAAAAGGCTGAGAACACCCGAAATCAGAATGCCTCTCCTCCTACCGGGGATCGCAGCTCCTC